>OMLF01040214.1:16194-27739 GCA_900302615.1 Holocentrus rufus | reverse complement strand
CTTTTCATCAATCTACGGTCTTGTGCAGGTAGATGTCAAACAAGCCATGCCAGACCAGATTAAATTGCTGCCTCTCCAATTCAGGAACATGAATGGGCCTGAAGCTTAATCATTCATTCATGTTTTTACAACAGCTTCATTTTCGGGCCCCCATCTCTGTCCTACTCTACCTTGGCTGACAGAGCATATGGCTGCTCGCATCTGTCTGAATGAGACCTCATAGGGAGGATTTGTAATCCAACATTCAGCACCGTGTCTGTAGTTTGTGTTTAGCCACAAACACTATGACTGGGACCGTTTTTGAACCGATAACGATAACCCTTAACACCCTGCCAAGCACCAAATGTTGGTGCTTGTCTTTGGCAAGTCAATAAGGGTAAGCTGCCACACTGGCCAGTATCTGAGGCGATGAGCTTTGAATGTCTCTCTGTCGGTTATATTGAGTTCTGCTGCATTTTATGATGAATTACAAACTGGATCCACTGAGTAAGAGAGTGAGCAAGTTTTAAATGAACAGAAAACACACTCCCTGATTCTGTCCATGAAACATCCTCTTATGTTTGTTTACTGTCATTTCTGGGCGAGATGTACCCTCAGTTAAAACAGATCAATTCATTCTGACTTTAAAATGCATTAATCTAGATCCTGTGTATTGGTATAGATGAGAAGAAAGTGCTGTGGTTGTCAGGCAGATATTTCATTAGAATACAATGCAAAGACACATGCAGATACTGTAACCAGCTTTTATTTTTTCATTAATTTCATTCAACGTTTTGGGAAAAATACTCTTTATCCAAATTACCCAGACACGATGTTCGAAAATGTTTTCACCTCTGTACGTCCACTGGTTTGGTTCTGATGGGCAGCATTTTGTGTTAGCTTAGCATAAAGACTTGAAGTCTACAGGAGTCAGTAGCTTAGCTCTGTCAAACTGAAAAAAAAAATACATATCTTGGAATTTTTTTAAAAAACGAGTCGTTTTAGAAGGTAGATTGTAGAAACGTTCCAAGCACCTAACTTTTCCTAAAACATTGTTTTATGTTTGTTTTTTGTTTTTTTTATTCCAAGACATGTATTTCAAATACACGATATCTTGTAGCTACATTGTTACATTGCTCTGTTCAGCCCCAGTGTTCCAGATCTGCTTGTCAGCGGGAACTATGAAAGGCTGGAGAGTTTGAAAAGGGTTGGACCTGGAGACCTGACACTAAAGGTTGGAGTCCCTGTAATTAATGTGTCAAAAAAGAGACAGATGTGACAGAATGAATAGGCCGGAAGAGAAACAGACAGAGTGAATGAATCATCAAAGAAACAGAGAGAAAAGAATAAATCTGCTCAGTGTAGTCTGTCGTCACTAGAATGTAACTGAACGAATAGACAGAAAAAAGGACCAGGGATGTGGCGAAGAGTGGAGCCATCTAAATTCAGTTTATCCAGCTTTTTATTGGCAGAACAGAGTTTACCACCGTTTGACATTGGCATAAACCTTTTTGACCTAAATTCATAGTATGCATCATAGTAGATGATGATAGGGTCTTTTAAGGGGAAAAAGCATAAATGACTGCTTGTCTGACTGATATTGGTAGTTATTTGCCTTGTTATGATCAGCAACTGGAAGTCATAGTTTACCCCGCTTTTTATTCACCACTACATGACCAAGGCCATGTCCACACTAAGCCAGATAAATCTGAAAATGTCTTTTTTCTTGTTGGAATGGCCTTCTATGCAGGAGTTGTCCACCCACAAAAACTGGGCTTTTTAAAACCTTCTGCAAAATGTGTGATTTTGAAAACGCTGGCGTGATGTTGTAGTGCGGACTTAGGAAACTGAGCTTTCTGAAACCACTGAGTTGCAGTGTGCACAGTAGAGTTTTGGAAAACGGCCTGGAAACGCTCGTGTTGCGCAGTAGAATGTTTTTTTCAAATTTACCCGAATCAGTGTGGACATTGTCTGAGACAAACAGGCAGGCAAAGAGACCTCACCTGGCTGCTACAGTACAAAACAGTGCTTTACCAAGACTTTGATCATGATATCTATCAGTGACCCAAAGTGCATCCCTTGCACCAAGGGTCTATTCTCCACTCTCCTGGCCCTTTATTGATAAAGACTGTCAATACAGCATCAGTGCTTAATCAATACACTATTTACACTCTACATCTGACCGCTAAGTTTCATTCCTACTGATCTTGGCTGCAAATTTCCCCATGGTACGTCTAGAGTAGAAAAGCGTTTTTAAGCCTTAATAATATAGACTGTTTGTATAGAACAGAATAGAATAGATTGTTACACAGTAACAACACTGTCTTATCATTAGCTCTAAAAGACTCTGAGTTGTAGCTTGACAAGAGTTCACTCAGTTATACTGAACAAACGGTTTGCTAGCTAACTAGCCAACAGGCTAATTTATCACAGCAACTGATGTTGATGCTAAGAAGCTAATGCTAACTTTTACCATTTTCGCTAGTGTGCTCAGATGTGTTTACATCAGGACAGTTATGGTTAGCTGACCAGATACTGTGGTAAGCTAGCTGACAAGCTGACATTTTTTAAAGACAAAACTGATCAGATGTGTGAGTGCCCTCCCCATCAAAAACAGCACAGAAATTAAATGTGTCTGTTTGGTACTGATAAGACAGCCAAGTTGTAAGTTTAGAAATGCAGAATTTAATTTGAAATTCAATTGAATTGGATTTTTTTTTTCAAAGAATTTGGAGAGGCAAAAGTGCCAAGAAACACCCATGGACACACACAATTTCACACTCCCACAAGAATATAAACACATACAGAGGCAGAAACCATATATTCAGACAAGCAAACTACTTCACTGTTTCTCACACGTTTACACAGTGTATGCACACACATATACCGATGGACACATGTTGATGAACACACAATTTCACTCTTACACATGCACATACACGCATATACATTTAGACGAAATGCACGCAAACAATTTCATTCTATTCACAAACACACATGTACACACAGCTACTCTACACCAGATTAAAGGGTGAACCAGTGGCTCCTTTCACAATGCTGGGTGTAATCTCCTGCCTGAGAGTTCACTCACCCATCAGAGGTGCAAAGCAATTACTCAGCAACCCCATCTCTCTCTCTCTCTCTCTCTCTCTCTGTCTCTCTCTCTCTCTCTCTCTCTCTGGCAGATGTCTGCCATGCTATTGTTCTCAGATTAGAAAGACATAAGCAAATCTTCCACTTCTATACACCGGCGCTTTTTAATTTAAATTGAAATAGTGATTAAAAACAAATCACGTGCATGGACATGTGTGCAGACATATACACACACATTCAAAACATCAAGGAATACATTGTGGGGAAGACTGGTCATTTTACTTGATGAGAACATAGATGCCCAAATCTCATATGTTGGAAGATGAAATTTTGAAGTAGTGGGCCTGTCCCACTCAGGTATGACACAGGACATTTCCTTAATATGGACCTTATTTTGAAGAAGCATACATTGGTTCCCTTGACAAATAGAAAATCCCACGACAAGGTTTTGTTTCACATCCACACACTTACTTGTTTTGGTGCTTGATAGTGGAGGTTCGTTTGTTGTAGATAATAACATCTAGATAGAAGAATTTTGTGCTTTGTTAACAATGACTGTTTATAGCATAAGCAAGCAGGCTGATCAACTGCTGACAGAGACTTTTAATGTCCAAAATCTCTGAAATATTGGTGAATTTGTGAGTTATTAGGTGTGTGGGTGACATGGAAACAGTTACACAAATGGCTCCCGACGACTGTTTCAAATTTTTACATCAAAATTAGCAAAATCTGTAGTTTGAGGATTAAGGTTTAGTTCTTCTTTCACTTGTCCCCTATCTATTCTTTTATTTTTCTCTTTTCTCCTTTAACACTTCTTTTTTATCAGTTGTCTTTTCTTCCACATTCCCCTTTAACCTCCTGTGCATTTCTGTTCCCATCATGCCTCCTCTTACTGTGCTCCTCTCTCCCCCTTTCATTAACCCTTCCTCCCATTTTGTTGTGTTGCTCATTAATCTCCCATTTTCTGACACACATCCAATCCTGTGCGTGTTTTATGCCAGATAACATAGACAGACAGTCTTCAAAAACTGGCTGGTCCACAATGAAAATGGATGGGAGACATTGTAGGAAGAAATTCTGAAGATAAAAATGCTGAATCAATTAAGGAAACAAATAAATAAGGCAATGGATTATCATAAATGCTAAATAAAGCCTACTGGACAATACTATTTGCCACCACTTTGGTGGACAATTCAATGTATATTTTCAAAAAGGACATTTATAATTGTTTTTGAGGCGGAACACAACAGCAAGAAGCTACAACAAAGTGGAAAGTTTCTTGTAACTAAGCTAGCAGTGAGGCTAGCTACAAATGTCTACAAATGATGGAAATCAACACTGTAATACAGCCTGAGCTCATAAAGGCCACATCTATATCTACAATGTCACGGGCCATACTCTGATTTCATTTCCACTGTGGAACCAAAAAATCTGGGCTGTCTGGCTATTTTGTGGCTTCCAATAGTCATTTTTCACAGCAGCCATTTTGACATGAAATAGCAAGTAAACACAGGTGTAACTAATGACATTAATGAAGGTTTTGTGCCATTTAAGTGTAGCAGAGTCTTTCCAGTGGGCCAGTGTGAACAACAGCTGGCTCTGATAAATGGATCAGAACCTTCATCAATGTCATTAGTAACACCTGTGTTTGCCTGTTATTTCATGTCAAAATGGCTGCTGTGAAAGAGAAGGTCTATAACACTTTGGCGCATGGCCAGATGGTTTTGCGAGTCAAATGAAAATGAACTTGCGAGACCAGCTGACTCTGCTGGATTAAGTCTGATGGGCTACTGGTGACTCCTGAGCTAACTTTATAGATTTATAACCAGAGCTGCCGCAGCTCAGGTTTGAGCTAACAAAGCTTTAAAAAATTATTCCAAACAACATAATCCAAGTGTTCTGGAGACAAAGCCAGCCAACCACTTTACCCGCACTGGATCAGGCAATCTATCAGACAACTTATCCTGCATAACATAATTTGGTCCTCATATGTGTAGAATAAAAGAGCCCATACACACACATTCTCCTACACGTGCTGCAACAGCATGCACATAGACAACAACTGTGGATGCTTGAGGTACATGACACGACACAGAGGGACACAGGCACAATTAGAGCAACTCAGATCCATACAGTTGGGTGTTGTGGCTGGATTTCATGGCCAGGTCTTTTAGGAACATGGGGATTGGAGAACATCTGTGCTGCTGAACTGTCTGGTTGCGGGATTCAAGAAAATAGGTCAGTGCTGCAATTTATTTCTGTTTCCTCTGCCTCTCTCTCTCTCTCTCTCTCTCTCTCTGTCTCTCTCTCAATCCCTCTCTTTCTCTCTCTCTCTCACACACAATCCATCTTTCCTTGTCTCCTTCCTCTCTGTTAGCTCAGCACAGTGGGTAAACAGAGGAAGCAGAGGCATGTGAGGACATAAGTGTGGACACACACACACATGTACTCTGCATACATGCAAGGGTAAAGCAGGACAAAAAAGGAATACAGAATGAGAGGATGAGTAAAAGAGGATTGAATGAAAGAGAGACTAACAAGGGAAGGTTTGGGAGGGTTTCTGTTGCTGTGACAACCGCGTAGCTGCCTATCGCTGCTGTTTTCAAGACATACACGCGCGTGCCCACATGCACACTCTCTCTCTCTCACATACACACACATGCACACACACCCTTCACCTTTGCAAATGTCACCTCCACCCCAATTCCCTTTCTTCCCCACTTCTCCACACACACAAATGCTATTTACACACATTTGCAGCGGAAGACGCAGAGCGTGAGGTCAGGCGAGAAAGAGCGAGGCGCCGAGGGAGCGAGTAAGGTAAACAGAGCGAGATCTGAGGCAGACAGTCTGAAAGAGAGTAGATTATTGACGCGTTCCCTTCTAAGTCCTCATCTTAAAGGCCCCTCTTGCCAGTGTCTCCTGCTTTCCCTTTTATCTTCCTGTCTGTCTGATTCTGTGTTTGTCCGCCCCTTCGTCTCGCTGTGTGATTGTCTTGCTGCCAGCCAATCTCTCTGTCCGCCTATCCACATGTTCCACAAGCAAGGCGAAATTGCTCTTTAAAGTGTTGTATCAGCTGTGTATGTGCGTGTCAACACCATATGTGATTGCGAGTGGTCCGGCAGGGTTAGCAGCAGCAAGCGCCCCAGCGTTCCCTGTGACGCTGCTGTGCACTGTGACTGTTGCCATTGACAGCACCTACCTGTCGTCATGGCAGAGCAAAGAGACTTTCTAAAGATAAACCTCTAACTTATGCACCACACACAACAACAATGGGCAGTTGTGTTGAGCTATTATGTCTACAGGCAAGACTACTGTATTTCCCCACATTTTCATCTTTTTACCTCTGATATTTAAGGAAAATTCCAATCTCTGATACTCTTAAGCTGTTAATCATCAATCTGTGATATTCAGTTCAGAACCTACTTTGCCTCAACCAACTTCAAGTCTTTATACTAAGCTAACATGAAATGCTACCTATCGGAACCAAACCCGTAGACGTACAGGTGAAAATGGTATCAAACATCTTGTCTCACTCTGGGTAAGTCAGAAAAATGGTATTTTTCTTGTACTTTTCTTGGTATTTCCTGTAATGAATGTTAAGAGAGGCACAGAAATAGAAATCCCACCACCAGAGTGAAAATCCTGAAAATTCCTAATCAGAAATAATGAAATTCTAAGCATGCCCAAAACATTGGAGTATTCCTTTAACATCAGTATTTTATTTCCTACATTTCCCAGAATGCTTTAAAACAACCCCAAACTTGTTGATTTCAATTGTAAGTGGGCATAGAGTATATAAATATAGCTAGCTAGCTGATTTCTGTACATTGGGGAGTGTCCATGGCCACAGCTGCGCCCATTACTCAAAAGCAGGTCTTCCATTCTGGTCTACCGAGGTTGTCAGTGGAGAAATCGGTATCTCTGCCTCCTCTACAATGGATGTCTCCCTGTATGATTGTTCAACGTTGAAGCTCTTGGTCTTTCATTCTGAGGGACTGACACCAAAAGCTGATACTGTTGGATGTTTTAGATTGTTTGAAGCTGCTGGAAATATCTGGACATGATGTCACATTGTCTACATTTGGCCAGGTACAGTAACAAGAAGAATAAGAAAAATCTTCCACCAAACAACAAAATGGATTGAGGAATGTACATCACCGATACCTGTTTTTAACACCGTTAAAAATGTTTTAGAGTGGATTTTTCCTTTAACCCATTACTCTTTGTCTGTATACACTAACGCATTTAAAGAAATCAATGCAATCTCTATTTGTTTACTCCTTGCACGACATTCCATTACTGTTCGCATAGTTACAGCCATTCTGCTACAGCTTGCACTTGCCACATTGGTAGCATTTAGCGAATGCCACCAATCAAAGTGCAATAATCTAACAGTAGAATCAAACCTGCAGTTGACAGTCAGAGGTAATGTGGTAGAGCCAGGAGAAACTTAAAACTTTGGAAATTAAAGTAGACATTCCCTGCCTTGCAATGACATATATCACGCTGGACAGAGAAATGTGGATAGTATGGGACTTAACTTTAAGGGACTGAACGTTGCAGTACTGAGTTTGATCATCTAAATTGGTATGTTCACAAAGAATGTTTGTGAACATTTAAGGAGACTTAAATGCAAAGATGCGATGTTTGCTCCCTTCACCTTTTTTGAAAATATTTTTCATTATGACATATTTTATCCTACATTGACCCAGCTCTCCTTCTACTTTCAAAACTGAATCTAGAATTTTATATTGCCTGTTTACTTTTCAATCCAAGCATGAGTATTCCCAGCAAGTTCTTTCCACCTCTCTAAAGCGCTGTAACTTAAATCATGAGTGGTCGTGACTGAATCCGCCCTCTCACTATCTCTCGTGCTTTCTCATATACTGTCCTTCTCTACATATCTTAGCTCATGTAGACTATTCAGAGCATGTAGAACGTGATTTGAAGGTTGACAAATAGTGTGAGGTGCAGTTTGTCATGTTCCCGCTGAGCTGATGATATGACAGCGATGTCTGCATGAAATTTGGTGCTATTTTACAGTTGGGCTGCGGAATGCATCAGGATCCTGCTGCCGCCTTTGAAATAGTTTACTTTTTACTGTGAAAATTGCAATAAATAACATGAGAAAATCAGTTCAATGGCATTAGTTTAGAGTCAGCGCCAGCAGGATTTCAATCTGAAATTTAATGAGGCCATTTCCCTGGTTTTCTTTCACCCAGGATTTTATGTGAGCACCAGTGAACCTCAGCCTCGAAATGCATATAAAACCCATGTTTATCTGTCATGTTGTGTACTGTTAGTGTATCAGAAGCTCAAATAGTTCTTTTAATCAAAAGTCAGAAATATAAATAGTGCAAAATGGCATCTCCTGCATGAATATATCATTCAGCACTGACATTTGATATCTGAAATGAAAATGAGGGAAAAAATAGAATGTTCCTGACAGTGCATGACAGTGACCTAACTAGAGAAGAAGAGTTTTTCTGGCCTTGAAACTACTAAAGGTTAAACCTAGAAGAAAATTAAGCTCAGTCAGGGGTTAAAACAGTGGCCAGTATTCACAAAGAGACATCATCACAGCAAAATACTTCATCAACCAGCCTTAACTGGTTGTAGATTCAAAATTTGACCCACCGATTTAATTTCCTAGCAGCCAAAGTATTTTTACAGATAGATGTACTGTATATGTCATGCTACTGTATCATGTGCTTTGTATAGATGGATTGTTTATGTAATACCTCCTTTTTACTCATTAACCATAGAGGGAAGAGTATACCATAGCAACTGCCTTGTTCATGTGTTGTTGTCACGGTTGTTCACACAGATTGAGTTATTTTCACCATGTTGTTTACTAAGCCTTGTCGTTCCCACTGTATTCTCTGGAGAGATGGTCTCTGAGGGGTTGATTGGGCATTCAGGGACTCTCTCTTACCAAACATCATAATTTCACCCCTGGCAACACTAGATCATGCAGACCCAAGGCACACAGCACATTGTCTTTGCAATGTGGCCCCATTCTTTCTTCGTCTCCCTGTAATTATACATCTTTCTCTCCCTCCCACTCGCACTTCGCCCCCTTCCATGTGCTGCCACCTCTTTCCTCCCTCCACCTCACCTCCTCAGGCCACGTTACCTTCTAGAATGAAAAGCAAAAAACATAACAATACGCCCGTTTTCTCGGTTTTCTCTTTCTTTCTCTCTCTTTCTGTTAAGCTCCTGCCTCTCTCCTCCCCCAACTTCCATCCCTCGCTCCTTCTCTAAATCCACCTCTCTCTCTTTATTTTTATTTTTCTCTCATTCTGTCCTGTTCCCATGGAAACTGCTGGTCTTTCCGGTAAGGTAAAGGGAGAGTTTGTTGGAGGGAGTTGTGTTAGGAGTGTAAGTTGTGATGTAATCAATCCAACAGTTTCTAGGGCTGCCGTTTATGGTCATGACAGTGGTAGGTTGCTGACGGTCAGGTTTTCTCCTGTCTGACTGTGGGACACAGAGGTTTTCTGGCAAGTGTGTGTGTGTGTGTGTGCACAAGTGTCTGTGTGAGTAAAGAGACATACTACAAATTTTCTCTTGCAAATAATCGTACATACATGTACCATAAAATAGCTTTACATATGCAGCTGTTTTGTATAGCAAAGACAAAGTTTTCAAAGTGCTTCATAATCAAGCTGAAAGAGGACAGCAGCAAAAATAAACTGGAACTGGCAAATGGACCCTAATTAGGGTGATGGGGAAGGGGATAAAATTATCCCCAAAAGCCAGTAGGGTTCAATAACAATCATAAAAATAGATTTATTTTATACAGCCCTATCCCTTTTTAAAACAAGTTTTAAAAGGGATTCACAACCAAGACCAACAAAGATCACAGAAACAAGGTTTACACAAACGAGGACAAAAATGGTGGTGCACACAAAGCAGAACTATAACTGGTGGAGGTGGGATACAAACCAAGGTATAAGATGACGGGGAACCAACAAACCATTATACTGGAACAACAGTTACACACTGACTCTACCACCCAGCACATTCGAAAGCGTAGGTGCACTGACAGATCTGATCTCTTTTAGTCTTAAGTTGACATTTAAAAATGATAAAAAGCCTGTCCACCTTTACGCTTAAAGTTTAGATTTCAAACTGCTCAGAGATGTCGGATTGCACTCAAAAAACTCAAAAAAGAGGAAATAAAATGGAGAATCAGGGCTGGACGAAATAGACAACTTAAACATCGCTGTATGTCAAACGATATAGTGACATTATTGTAGAGATGACCATTTGTGCTTTCCTAAGATATTTACACACAAAATATTTCTGACAAGCCGTCATTAGTAATGTTGTTATGATGACCATGTAGTCAGAGGCAAATAACAGAACAACTGCAACAGTTTATTTCAGCTGATTTCATTGATGAGTTCATTTTGGTTTGACCTGTGAAACCATTGGCCATGCTCCAACTGCCACAAAATGGCCAGACCAATCAGTGTCCTTTGACAATCTACAGGCGTGGCTTAGACAGCAAGAAGCTATAGGGTGCTGATGGTATGATTATGGTACAATGAGGGTCACTGTTTGTGATTTGCTCTCATTCAAACTGTCAAACATTAAGCACTACATGAATTTAAAAGGACTTTTAGCTGCATATTGTTATGATGGCAGTTGACAGCATGTAAACTGAAAAAAGTATGGGACCTTAAATCAAACCTTGAGGAACCCCACAGGTATGTTTGTTGAGGGTGGTGTCGACTTTCCAGTTTGAATAGACAGGGTTCTGAGAGAAAGATATAAGCGGATTCAATTTACTGCAGTATCCCTCATAAAATCCCAGTAATTCAGGTAAACAGTTACGATTGTAGCGTAAGACGAAGAAAAATGAAAATTGAACTGTACTAGAAAAATGGGATATCATTTGCTCTCTTATTGAGGACAGTCATTGTGTTGTACATTGTTATAACATCAGGCTGTGTATGTATGTATATATATGTGTATATATATATACATGGTTTGTCTGAATACACAGACAAACCATGGGTCACAGGAGGAATGGGATCAGTATTGGCTTGGGATGGGCGTCATCATGCATCTCAACCAATTTGAGCATTAGGCAAAAGAACTGATGGGGACAGAAAAATGGAGAAAGTTACCAACTCTTACATGGACATTAAATCTCTTCCAGACGGCGGAGTTGATAGAACCAAAGTTATTTGTAAATGTATTTATTTGTATTTAAAAATAGCAAATAGCTTTGGTTTTATATTTGATTTGATTACTTTAATGTTTAAGTTGAGATTTACAAGAAATGTTTAACTACTACTGTGTAAAGGGAACACTGCTGTTAAAAAGCACCTTATTTTTTTTTGCACTTTTCCTCATATAGCAGTACTTTGAAAATAAAAGTGCACAATACTACTTTTGAATTCATTATTGAATTTTGCACATAATAATGTGATTAATCGCAGAAAATCATGTAATTCATCTT
>OMLF01040181.1:12108-34438 GCA_900302615.1 Holocentrus rufus | reverse complement strand
AAATAATTTATGTTGAACATTTGCAATTCATGGATATATTTAGGACTTGTATATTTAATAATATACATATTATTATAATTATATATAATTACATATAATGGTGTATGTATTTTTAACTTCTTCTCAGTACTAATTTTTGGTGAATTTTGAGAGAGCGAACGGTAACCTTTCGATTTTTCCTTTCTGTATTTCATTTTTTCATGATCAAACACAGAAAATTTCCAAGCTTTCTAAGACATGTGGGAACGTGACATGGACAGAGCAGGACAGTGACATACCAGAGCGGGGCCACAGATAACAGTTGTGTTTTAGGGATGAAACCTTATCACCATGAGAACATTCGGCCGCACACGGCTTTGTTTCCCTTTGCGGCGGCTGCCCACTCAGGGCTCAGCCGGTGATGAGGTGCCTCCGGTGTCACCCAGCCTCAGCACAGTCCAGACAGAGGAGACTGGAGCCTTTGTGACAAGTGTCAGTCAGGCCGCCTTGATGCCCGGCCTCCGGCAGCTCAAGAGAAACTAAAACAAACTAACCTATCTTCCACCAACTCCCTATTCAAACAACTTCAGTGAGGAACACCAACACTATATAAAGCCATTTTTGGGGGAGCACAGTAATAATCTGTGACATTTTCATATAAATAAATTTCTGTTCACTACACTCTTTCACAAATTGATATTACACAAAAGTCTTCAAGCTAGGCTATATCCAGGTCTTTGCTTGCTCCCGTACATAGAAAAAGGGCTTGAAATGAACACTGTATTGATGTCAGTGGATGACAGAGTTGATTTGGGGTTCACTGAATTATCATTCAGGATTGATTCATGAACATAAGACTGCAGTCTGCTGGTGTTAAGCAAACTTTTCACAATAGTGTTATATATCAAAACTGTTAATTAGAAAATACGTTGCTTACCTACAGTACACATTGCCTTTCCCTGCATCTCTATTCATCAAAAGATTAATGATACAGCAGGGATGTACCCCGATGTACCCTGATGTACCCTGTTGTCTGTCTGAAATTAGCACTGTGGCTCGTCTTGACTGGTGGACGTTGGGCCTACTGATAATGATGCATTTGCTGCATTTCCAGTCCCTTATCTGCTTGATGTATTATAATTACATTGTACACATTCTTCTGTGCTTCAGCAGCCTGTTAAAGCTGCAGCAACAGAAGACCATGTTGTTAGCTGTTGTTATTGTCAGCATCAGCACTGGGATGACATCCCTAAGCACTCGTCAACCTCACAAAAAGGAGTCTGTCTTGTTGCATGACGTGGTAAAAATGTATTCTTGTTTTATTGTGCGATTATTACTGCAAAACTGAGCATAGATATTTCCTATGAAAAACTGCACTGCTTAACTGCCATAGATGACCGAGAGAGATGTTGGAAAATAGGCTTTGAGAAAGTTAGCTGTAAGCTCTGAGGAACTGATACCTTTTATGTTTTCAGGTTTGTTTGGAATTAACTGGGTAGTTGGCATGAGCAGTGATAGCCACCATCTAGAGAAACTCAAACTTCATCAACAGAAAATCAATGGAAATGATGTTGACAGGTGATCTCTGAGAAGCGTCTAGAACCAAAGCTGGAGCCAGAATAAAAGGTATTCAGGGACTCAGGGATTAATTTTTTTTAAAGGTAATTGTTATAACTACCGTGCCATAATTTGGCAAGTGTGCAGTAAAAAAAATTCAAATGCCATTTGAAGTCTGTCTGGATCCAAGCTTTGCTCAATGGAAAAAGGACAGACCCTGGTAAAACAGAAACAGTACCCTGACAGATGAGAGGAGCCAACAATTGGACATAGGGAAAAATG
The DNA here is from genome assembly GCA_900302615.1 of Holocentrus rufus. Taxonomy (NCBI): domain Eukaryota; kingdom Metazoa; phylum Chordata; class Actinopteri; order Holocentriformes; family Holocentridae; genus Holocentrus; species Holocentrus rufus. The sequence goes on along the minus strand of OMLF01040181.1, from coordinate 32,620 downwards.
GATTCATGCTCACTTATGAATCCACAAGTCAAGATTTTCCTCGGTCATGCATGGCCAAAAAAATCCATTTACTGAGTGTATTGTAGTTTGGGGAAAAACAGGTAGAGGACAAGTCAATGTGTAGGGAAAGAGAAAGAGGACAAGAGATAAATGACATGCTGTTCTTGCCTGTTATAAAATGCCAGAGGGATATGAGTCTTCATTCTAACACATGGGAGCAGCTTTGATTTATTTTTTCACTTTGACAAAGCTAGGCTAATGACTCCTGTAGACTTCAAGTCTTTGTGCTAAGCTAACATGAAATGCTACCCATAGGAACCAAACCAGTGGACGTACAGAGGAGAAAATGGTATCGAACAGCTTGTGTCAGTCTGGGTAAGTCGGAAAAAGGGTATTTTGCCCAAAAACATTGGAGTATTCCTTTAATGCCTCTTCACTGAAAGTCAGTTGCAATGCTAAACTGCAGCTACACTGAGCCTAAAACATGTGTGTCGTGCCCGCAGCAGAACACACAAATATATAATTGACATTGTGCCACGAGTGTGATGTTTCTAGAGCTGAATCTGTACTCACAGTTTGTTGCCTTTGAGGGCAGCGTGATGCAGTAAGTTGAAGCCGCGGTTGTTCTGCTGGGTGAAGTCGATGTTGGGCACCAAAACCAGGATCTCGATGATGTTGCGGAAGTCTTTGGCAATGGCGTCGTGGAGTGGCGTGTCCCCATATGAGTCCTAATGTTGGGGTAGAAGAAAGGCAGAGAAGGGGGTTTATGCTACAACAAAATGTGCTGCACAGCAAGGCACACATTAGCAAGTTGCTAAACCTGTTACACGGGTTTCTGGGCTGTTTCTCGAGGCGTGTTGAGACATGATGCAGCAAAAAGCAAAATATCCTGAGCAGTTTATAATGACCATGAGTCAGAGCATGCATGTTCACAAAGGACAATTATCCACTATGTTTTAAAAAGTAAGTAGGTGCCACTTTTTCAAATAGTGGATCTCTCATTTGGGACCCAAGCAGAGATGGGACGACTAAAGGAGGACACAGTGGTTCCCTCTTTCATGTGATATTTAAAGAATCTAGAGTAAGTATACAGATTTTAGGCCAACTGTCATAGCATGATGGAGGCAAAAGTACATTGTGATGGTGTAAGATTAACACACAAAAATCACCACCACATTGAGGAAAAAAAATGATCTGCCGTTCCATTTCAGCTGAGTAACCACACTGGTCAAGCAGAAAAAAATGCTGTTAGTGAATTTATGGCCCAGTTGCAGGCAAGTTAGACAGTTTGGAAAATGCCCTAAAAGAGATACTAAATCGCCTTAATGAGGCCAAGAGCTGAACTCAAGTAAGCAGAAGACTCGGTCAAAACACTATATAAGAATTTGTGTGAGTGCGTGTGTATATGTTAGTACTGCTTGAAAGGACAAGTGTGCGAGTTGTGCATGATGTGTGTATAGCAAATGACCATGAATTAAGCTGATGTTTCAAAGTACAAGTCTATGAGAGAAAAAGAGTTGGTATGCTGGTATTGTGCACCAGTATTTAAAATGTTTAAGCCTGTCAATATGTGTTTCCCCAAGATTTGTATTCTCGTCAGGGCGGACAAGCCTCTGAAATAATATTTAGGCCGTCATGGGTCATAAGAACTCTTCACTGAAAGCTGGACTAATGAAATTATTGTAGGTGGGTTAGCAGCTTCTTACAGCAGAATAAGACAGGCGTCATTACAGGTTTTATGCAATTAAATCCCTGAAGCCGTTGAGGAAAATCCTCAATCCTCACACCACACTGAAAAGGCTGATTATGGGAGGAAGCTCCATTAATATCACAGTGACTGGCTCGTATCGGATCTCCAATAAAAATGAGAATGTCTCACCTGCAGGTTGACATCAGCAGAGTGCTCGGACAGCACTCGCACCACATCTGTGAAGCCCTTGTTGACAGCGATGTGGAGCGCCGTGCACATGGAGTTATTCAGCAGGTTGACGTTGGCCCCCTTACTCAGCAGCAGCCTCGCAATCTCCGCCTGATTGCTAAATCCAAACACAGCGAGACATACACAAACACACACATTAAACATCTTCATTGTCTCTCATGTCTGTTGTTTGAACATCTCATTGATTCAACCCCTTTCTTACAGCATGTGTTTTGAATAAAGTTTACTTAAAGGAATATTCCAACATTTTGTGCAAAATACCCTTTTTCCGACTTACCCAGACTGAGACAAGATGTTCCATTTTCACCTCTGTACCTCCACTGGTTTGGTTCCGATGGGTAGTATTTTGTGTTAGCTTAGCAGAAAGACTTAAAGTCTACAGAAGTCATTAGCCTAGCTGTCAAAGTGAGAAAACGTGAAAAATTAAAATTTTTTACAACAACTCTGTAGCTGTCTCATTTACACAGTGTATCATGTGTATTTGAAATACAAGTCTTGGAAAAGTAGTTTTAGGAGAGGTTAGATGGAGGGAGCTGTGTTAAGCGGTTACAGTATAACATCTAACTCCTAAAACAACTCTTGTTTAAAAAAAAAAAAAACATTCCAAGACGTGCATTTAATTACCGTGTAACACATGATACACTGTGTAAATAAGACAGCTTCGGAGTTGCTGTAAAGTTTTTTTTTTCACTTTGACAGAGCGAGGCTAATGACTCCTGTAGACTTAAAGTCTTTAGGCTTAACTAATGTGAAATGCTACCCATAGGAATTGAACCAGTGGAGGTACAGAATCTTTCGTCTGGGGCTCAAATCAATGGTCTTTGAACTCACTGTGTGGCTCGTTCAGCGACAGGCGATATGGGCGGACTACGACCAAAGACAGGCTGAGTCAAACTTCTGACACTGTCAGAAATTTCTGTCCACAATCGGACAGTGTGACTTCTGCTACAACCCACATCTACAAAGCAACCAATTGGAACGCAGCACGGGATGACGCAGAATACATACGCCGACCCACGCAGCGCGACTCAAAACAGAAAGGTGGCGTAGATAGAGGACGCATACAATGACGACAGAAGAGGTGTGTTTTTCAGCGTTTGTCATCCCGATTGGCCAGGCACATCAATCGGACGTTCTGACATGCAGCGAACTTGGAATCTTGCAGTCTGACACGTACTGCAGTCAACATCTTAGGAGACTCGTCTCGTACAATGTGACATGGAGTGATCTTATAAGATAACTGCTGTCGCAGTCTGTAGCCGCCTTAAGTCGGAGAAAAGGTATTTTGCCAAAAATGGTGGAGTATTCCTTTAAACGACTAGTAAGGAAAGGAGTGAGAAAGTGAGAAAGTCATCCTGAAAACATGGAGAACGGCTGTATCCTGTCGTGAGTGATGATCACAAAATGGATAGATTATCCATCTTTTATTTACCGTGACATCATGAATGTAAGTTAGCGCTGATTCTGCACATTTGTATGCTCAAACATCTGGAAGATGTGTCTCACCCAAAGGCGGTGTAGTGTAGCGCCGTGTCTCCATCTTCGTCCTTGATCTCAATGGAGCTGTTGGCCTGCAGCAGGGCTTTCACTACCTCCATGTGGCCTTGGTGGGCTGCAACCTGCAGCGCCGTCTTGCCCTGGTTCTTAATGTCCACCTGCCGGTAACACCAACATGGCTGCAGATTTATACCAGAACAGCAGCAGCACAGACCTTAGAGATGCTGCACCCTGATTAGCTGGAATTAATCTGGGTAGGGACGACAACTACTGCCATCATACCTTTGAACAATACACTTAACCAGCGATTGCTTCTGTGGAGGTGCTCCATATGTACAAAGTAGCATAATGCATTTTAATGCTTGCCATAGAGTCTAATAGAAAACTACTCAAGAACATAAGAAAATGAGTGCTTATAACTGATTGCAAGTTACACAGTGATACAAAGCGTTACAACTTCTTCTTACTGTTTGAAAAAAATGTTGGGATTTTTTTTTATTATATGTGCAAATCAACATGATATGGTAATACTTACAGCATTACTGTATAATTAGTCCTGTTTGGCTAGCTACTTAGTTTAAGGTAAGAATTTTGAGAATTCATGTAAGAATACTGAGTAAATACTGTCCAAATTTATACCTTGGATACTTGTGGAAAAAAAAAACTTATCAGATTCTGGCTCTCCCTCCTCAGCCATGAGAAGTTACGGTGCTTCACTTGCATCTTTGATTTTTCAAACACACATAATCCAACTATCTTCCAATGAAATCCTAATTTGAATAATAAAAACCTTAACCCAGACTTGCACTTAAATGCTTACATATTGTGCCTACTGCCTGCTAAATGACAAAATCTTATTTTGTTGCCCTCTCTGATTGGAGACTACAAATTGTTGTCCTTCCAGCAGATAAAATTTAGAATGTTAAGTGAAACAGCAACACCTAGAAACCAAAAGTTTGTCTGTGGTTAAATTGGTGTTAAAAATGCCAGATCTTGCTGAAGGCCCTGGTTGAGAAAACAATATTACACAGCTAGCCAAGTAACTGCGAAAAAGACTGCTAAATATAATTCTTGAATATGAGAATAATCTGTCAAACTATATTTGAGCATGGCTCTTATGGATGTCTCATAATCTTTGCCTCTGTATTCCAGACACTCCACCCTGGTCTTGCTTGTGTCATGAAAAATCTGATTTAGTTTTATCAATGTTCATTATTTTGGGGCTATACTGGGACTAATACTGGCCTGTGAGGCTTTTATGTTCCTCATTTCTTGCTTTTGGTTAAAGTCAAACTGCTTGGGGTTTGGGGAAGTTTGGAGAGAAATGAAGCTGGCTCTTGAACCCATGAACTTAAAGTTATCTCAGGGTCATATAAACACTGTGGCTGGGACATACTACACAACTTCTATGCAGATTATAGCCATGATTTGGCATCATAAATGAGTGTCAATAATACAGAAGGCATATCAAGAAAAATGCTCCAACCTCAATGTATGTTTTGTTTTTTTGTTGTAGCCGCGTGAGAATTTTTGTTTTCGGTGAGATCTGGGAGTTTGTGTAACGTGAGAACTCAGATAATGCGTTATCTCAGTCTTTACTTAGTCCTCAGGTGCATGACCCCCAAATTTGCTGATACTGGTCAGTAAGTATGGGATGTCCAATCGTCTCACAGTCTGTTCAACTGTGTAGTGTGTACCCAGTCTTATCTGGTGAACCAAGTCCTGCTACCTTTTGAGACCCCCCCAAACCCTAGTGTTGTTTTCCTGGTAGAAAGAGCCCTTGGAACCGGCAGCAGACTGCAGCAAAGGAAAGGACTGCTGCACTAACCTTGTCGGGATACTTCTGCACCAACTCCCGCACTTTGCTGGCACTGCCGTGAGCTGCCTCAATGACCAGCCGGCTGGGGTTGTCCTGCTCCGTGGACTGAGCCAGCAGCTTCTCTAGCACTGAAATGACAGTACCTGCACAGAGTGACAGATAAACAGAGCAAGAAATAATAGGGAGAGAGGTAAAGAAGAGAAGGAGACAGAGAGAAGGGGGAAAACGTTAGCTCTGGACTCTCAGACTAATGCCATGCTTGTAAATTATGCTGCTGAGGTTTCCGAAGGGCCCACACATTGTCACAAACAAAGACATGTGGGTTAATGGGCTTGTCGACGCTTGATGCAAAGCCAGTGCAATGAGTCAAAATGTCCGTCCATGCAGTGCAACCAGACCACACACACACGCACAAACACAAACATTCCCTTATCAACCCTCTTTCCACGGAGGGGAATGTATTGCATGCAAAGAATGGATTTAGTCATGAGAGAGAGATTGGTGAGAACTTTGGACATGGTGACAAATGCCTGCTGTGCTGCCGAAGCCTCCCGCTGCCAACATGCAGGATCATAACATACTAAAAGAAAGAACATTTCAACAGAATGAAATGGACACCGTGTCCACATGCTGCTGGAAAGACCAAAGAGCACTGACTGTGGTTGCCTGTGCCACAGTCGCAACCTGCATGTTTGCTCATACATGGCAGAGACAAGAGCTGGAATAAGGGCAAAGGAGGACCAATGATAGAAAGAGCACAAGGGGAAGCGGAGCTGGCTGGCTGCAGTGTTACAGATGAGCCCCCTCTTCCTGGCAGAGGCCTTACTTCCGGATTCGTTGGGGTTCTCGGCCGTCATGAGGTTGGCGTCCACCTCCACAGGCTGGGCCGAGAGGCACGCCGGGTTGAAGGTCCATGTCTGGCCTCCGAAAGCCACCCGAAGGTCACCATCCGCGTACACTTTCAACACCTTTCCAACCTGGCCGAGGGCCTAGGGACAAAAGAAGAACAAGGCAGGTGTGAGCCAGTGGAACTATTTAGAGGGGCTAACAAAAAAAGGTCAAATGCTGATAGAGGCAGATCAAAAAAAGGTTGAGTGACCAAACTAATTAACTGGTCATAGTCTTAAGTAATGAGGAGGTATACTAGTTAAACATGACAAAGTTCCTGTCTCTTTAATTACAGGGAAAGAGCCAGTTATAGTCTTAAGTAATGAGGAGGTATTCGTGGTTATATGCAACAAAGTTCTTGTCTCTTTAAGTCTCTTTAGTAAAGAACCAGGGCACATTCAAGGAAACAGCTCTAAGCTTGATCAGAGCTGATTTTCTTGGGATATAGCTCAATTTCCCGCTGTGGGTCACTCTTAATTCAGTTGGATGTCTGCCAAATTAAGGCTTTACAGTGGGGCAAGTGACACACAAGACAAGAAGGTAGCCTGAAGAGGCAGGTAACCTGAGTTCAGATGCATATAGCACCAAACTAGTGTAAATAAGTGCTAAACAAAAGCAACTGGACTTGCTTGAGGTTCTAAAAGACGCTTCGCCTCTTGTCCAAAAGGCTTCTCCTGTTCTGTCTGTAAAGATTCTCATTCATCCAGGTTACGGTACTTCTAACTGCTAGTACCAAGACCTGAGTGCCAAGACCAAGATGAATGAGACTCCTTACAGACACAGACACATGGCTGATACCATGTAGAGTTAGCTAGCATCATTAGGCTACCAGTTAGTATCAGGCTAAATGAGCATACAGGAGTCATGCTGTCTGTCCACTCTCCATGGCCAGCCTGGAGTCTCTTGACACTCTCCATGTCCTCCAATACTCGTACTAGTTCACCCACTCCAAAAGTGTTCACCTAGGAAAGAAACGACAGACTGAATGTTTTGAAGAGCTACCACAAGCAGCATACAATGATAGCATGAAGCTGATGATAACAAATATCAGGTTATGCTATTGAATAATGAACTAGATTCCATACTGATACACCAACTAGTGATGAGGTTAATAAAGTCCTTTCCTCCCTACTGCAATGAGTTACTGGTAACTCAGTACCTTGGTGAGGGCCCCAGGGTGAAAAGTCCAGCGGATGTTGTTGCTGTACTGGACTCTGACATCACCCCTGTCCGTGATTCTGTGGACAGTCCCGATCCGACAGATGTACTGCAAACACAAAGAGGTTGTTTCAGCCTGGGTCGCTCTCTGCATGGCTGTGACCTTAATGTTCCCTTTAGCAGCTGTAATTTGAAAGTAATATGCTCTGTTTCCTTTCGCTCCGTTGCACGCCAACATCCATCTGAGCCAGTTACATAAATCTACTGTATGCCAGGATTGAGAGGCAATATTGCTGGGATGTGTGTGTTCACTGTGAGGCAGTGTTTATTGAATGCATAAATAGTATATGATCTGCTCCTATTGCCAAAAGAGTTCATGGTACCTCATTATGGTGGAAAAAACAAGTGAGTCAAACTTTATCTGCAGCCTAGAAGAAGTAATTTGGGACAAGTGTATAAAGCTGTCTGCCGCTGCCTCTTGTAAATGTGGTTGCTATTCATCCATGTGGCAGAAGGGAGGAGTTTACTACCTCTGCCATTTTGGGGTTCCACCCTCCATGGCCCTCCTGCATTTGTCGGAGAATGTCCACCTCCAAGAGACACTTGACCTTGTCGCCCTGCTGGAAAGAGTGGCCATCTGCACTCTCCTGGCGCTGCAGCTCTGCATGCTCTCCTGTGCAGATCGGTGTCAAGCACAAGTCAAAAACTCGAGTCCAGCTGATACAGGCTTTCAAGGCCAATAAGAGCATTTCTTGCTTTAAAGATGCCGATAACCAATAATCTGTGCTAATATTCAATGTCCAATTCAATTGTGGCCATGGATTCTGTTTCCTCAAGATCTGTCATGGTCTAAAACCCTCTGAAACAGCTTTTAGAGCATCATGGGACACTCAAACACTAAATCAATAATTCTTTGAGCTAGGTTGCTCCTTAAGGTGTTGTCTGGCAAGATTTACAGGCTGGCACCTCTTAAGGCTAGTTTATGTTTCATGTGGCAATGCATGTGATGAAATGCATGTGGTCAAAATGATGCAATTGTGGCCAAAATAGCTGGGTTCATTAGATTTGCATGTGATGTTGGGCACCGTTTTAAACAGCACAATTGGTTTTCAAGCATGTGGTTGCCATGAGAAGCCACAAAAAGCATTAACACAAAGGCGGACAAGCGCCACCTCTGCAGTTCCCATACATTTAGACATGCATGAAGCAAGAGCCAGCTTTTAAGTTGGTTGAGTAAACTAATCCCACATCACACAGTAATGATTTGTATGGTGGCTTTCGGATGGAAGGGTATATATACACCGGTAGGGAATAACATGACAGGTCAAAATATGATTTTTAACGCTTGTCCAATATTGATCCAATAAATCCATTTGTCTTATTTAGTTTGTACCGTGATCTGATGAACAACTGAGAAAGTAATGACATGAAGCAGGACTCTCTGGAAAATCCGCAACTGTGTCAAAGCATCTAAGGAAAGCATGTTTTGAAACTCCTCTTACCGAGCTTTGGTAGGTGGTCTTTGTAGTAGAAGCCTCCTTGGACGTCGGACACATATTTGAGGTCTACCTTGCCCTTGTGGCCCATTCGGTAGACATTGGTAGTGCCGTTGGACCAGGTGACACTAGCCACACTGCGACCGGACTCTGTGTCCCAGCCACGAATATCCACTACCTTCCCAACCTTACCCTCCCCGCCTACACACACATAAGCGCACACAAACACACACAAATATGCAAAAGAACGTGATACACAAGTTTGCAGGAGGAGGAAAATAAAGTAAAATTGCCTTTCAGAGGAAAAGAAAAATATTAGTTTAGTGTGTTTTGGCTATGAGTCACAAATGTCTTGATCAGAAAACATGAAAATATTCAAAGACGAATGAATACACGCATAATCATCCACTGTAAAATTTCATGCACAAGATCCAAAACCGTGAATGGAAGGCAGTGAGTATGAGATATAAGACAGGCGAGATGACAGAAACATAAGTGTGTGAGAAAGAGAAAGTTTTCCCCACAGGCACATAAGCTGCAAAGAGTCAAAGCCATCAAATTACATTTTCTAGAGCTAGTTAAGTCATGAAATTCAATGTTCAAAACCAAGAAACAAATGAAATAATGACATAGCTCTGTGGCTTATATGCAGATCTGATAGCTGCACATTTAGGTTTGTTATTGACTTCATGAGTGAAGGTCCTGTGGAGAAACGCCTCCATCCGACATGGTTTCTGTGTGAGTTAATCACCAGACAAAACAAAATTCCACTTACAAAAATCAAAAAGCACAAAATAAGAGCATCAACAACAAACATTTGGAAGCCTAGCTACTCTGCATATCCCAAGAATTGGCAGTGAGTTTTTGTGAACTTGTAAAACCTGGGTTAAATCTTGTATTTAAAGATTACTAAGCCATTAGGTTCCCTCAGTGCCTAACCGCTGCAACTAAATCAGTGACCCATGAGAGTAGAGGGTAGGCTGGAGGTTTCTGAGCATGCCCACTCCTGTGCACTTACCACATACACCATTCAAGCCTGATGAGTGACTTAACCAAACCCCAGGGCCTTGATTTCAAAGACACCAAAAGGACATTTTGACTCATTCTCTCTAGCCCAGAAAAGGGAGTGATACTATTCTCAGAGACAAAGATGACCCCGGACCAGGAAACACAAAGAGCTAATAACATTTTATCCTTCCCTTAAGGAAACATTTAAGGGCTTTAATTTAGCCCACTGACAGATTATTTTCAACATCTACTGAAATCTACTGAAGCACCAACCAGGGGAGGCTATTTGTACCTGACAGTAAGGGCATTTTTCAAATCAGCAATACTGAAAAAAAAGCTTCTTGCCATTTAGTTATTAATGATTTGCAAAAGTAAAACAAACTCCCTTGACCACTGGTTTACAGCGTAATGAACACACAGACATTAAAGGCCTGGTGGCCATAAAAACCCAAATAAAAATAGTAAATAACCCCCAAAGACCATCTCTCCATCAATAGCTACAGCAGAGACTATAGTTTGAGTGATCTGACAGTTCTGTATATCCCACTACACATGACTGGGAAGAGAACAAAGAACATAAATGTTGAGTCTAAATGTAGGTCTCTTTAAAACACATACGTACATCTGTGGAACAGACTTAAGTGAGTCACTGGCAATATAAGTGCATGCAGACACATCAATTATCACAAAGACATTTCACGGGTTAATGAGACATGAGGTTAGAGTGTTATTACAGATCATGAATGATGAAAGACTTTGAAGAGGTACAGCTCCATGCTGAAAAAGGTAGGAGGCCTGCTGAGCTGGCAGTGCCAGGTTAGTGGTATGAGCAGTCCCAGGGATGTAGGTTCACACCCCTTCCCGACTCACCGTCTTGGTTGCCCCAGTCCCAGTCAGGTCCACGAACCACTTTAACCCCCTGGAAGATTCCTTTAAGGATGATCCGTGGGAGGTTCTGTCTTGGTGCCAAGCTCACTCTGTGAAGGAAAAATATGGTATAACAGCATGGAAACAGCCTGACAGACAGAACCGTGGGCCATCTTTTATTAAGACAACGTTAACAAGATATCAAGGTATCTTTCATTATGACCACAGTAAGCCTTACTATGGAACATCTTTTAGATCACACAAAGACAAATTCTTTAGAAAAGCACAGGAAAACCTACTAAAACTTGAGGATGTAGGGAATCAGTAAACAAACGGCCTGGCCTACATTCTAAACCCATTAAGTAGCACACATGAAAACATGCCACACTTGACTTGACTTTAGCTCTGAGACATGCAAAGCCATAGATAGGCCTCAAAGGTCAAAGCATACACAGAAATGCGTGTAAAAAAAAACATGGGAGAAGAGCTTCAGATCTGACGAGTCTACTGACGTGTCTACTCTGTAATGTTTTTCCGAAAGGTGGGAGATGGCCCATATGTGACTGTATACTCATCCAAATGGAGGCAAGATTTCAGGACTATGGAATGACAGATAAACTGAAAACATATGGAGGACATCTATGTTTGGCCACAGATATCAATCTGTCAACAGTCTAATCTCAAACACACTGCCCGACACCCCAGACTCCGATAGCAGAGTCAGACGATCACATTCTCAGAAGCTGACGTACCTTATGGTAAAGATTTGATCAGATCGTGGTGCAAAGGAGCTGCCTATTCCCATACTTTCTTGACGAGGTCAAATTCCGGCTTCCATTTCGACCAAACAGCTTTTCTGAATAGACTCAAAATCCAGGGTGATCACAAGTAAAAGAGCCTTGCGTGGGCAGTCTTCCTCAGAAAGCCTCAGAGAGGCTTTGCTACTCCCACACGTCTCTCTAGCACCGGGGCTGTGCTTTGCGGTCCATAACTGCTTGAAGCTACCCCTGGTTATCATTCCCTGTCATTGGGAAGAATCTGGGTCCTACAACAGGAGCCAGTGGTACCCTTGGGTCTTAGTACCTTGCTGCCGACTAACAGTTGATCTGAATGTGGGACTGTCTGAGCCTGGCAGAGACTGCGCCGAGGTCAGGTGTGTGTCTAAAAACAGGGCTTTGGGTCTAATCCCTAGAGAGCAAAGCAATCAGAAAGCAGGCCATCAGAGGGCAAAGCTAAGTGAATGTGTGTGTCACTCTCCTCCACTCTGCCTGCCCATAGGTCTAAACATATGTCCTCAGTTGCCTGTGTCTGGTCCTATGAGGAAATAAATATATATATATGTACGCCTACAACCAGACATTCATATATACATGCTGTCGACAGGAGCATAGCAATTGTCAGTGTTGCTTCAAAGCATTTGTTGTGCAATGGTGAAATGTTTTAGAGCTTTTGAGGGATTTCAGGAAAAAAGATGGTGAGGCTGTGATAAGGCCAAGTGAAACAATGCTAATGATCAGGCTTCCTGATCTGGTGGGTTGGGACTTGTGGCGAGAATGTATCAACCTGTGCCAATAACAGTAACAACACAGGATATATTTAATACAAAGGAGAGCCACTTACAGCTTGGAAAAATACTTCAGAAAGAAAAATAACAATACTTAACCCGTAACCTGACATCACTTCATGAGTAAGGATGTCAAGTACCACTGGTTTCCCTGACTTCCTGAAAGGCCACAGCCTCGGTTTTGGACATTTCGCTGCTCAGCCCAGCTTCTTTGAGCGTTTGAGAGAAAACAACTCTTCAAGGGATCAAGATCTCTAATCCTGCCAAACCGAGAGCCATCTCTCCTCCTAGTCCAGATCAGGGTCAAAAATTCGACCTTGTTGACATGACAGTAGGGTTAAGTTTGTACAAAGGCCATGGACCAAACAGAAGCAGCATTACAGAAATTACAGAAATTAAAAGCATGAACAAATTTACACATTTTCCACAAGCAGCGGAAGCCAGGAAAACACATTTGAATCCATATTATCTATCTTATCTATATTGGTGAGCGTGGCTGTATTCTTTTTCTACTCAAAATTATACACTAATATTCAAGATTGCAACACAGAATCTGTAAGTAAACCACACAGTTTTTGTGGTAAACATTAAAATGATGAAAAATTTAAATGAGTATTTTAAATGGAATTAATGTTTCAGAATTAATGAAAGCAGACTAATATAAAGCTTGCCCAACAAAAAAATAAATCCATCTAGATGGCTATTCATTGTGCTTTTGATATACAGTGCAAAAATGCAAAGCCAGACAAGCCCATCTCAACATGCTGCCGTCTTTTAAAACATGCATCACTATACTAGTCATCTTAAACAGCTTTCCTTTAGTCCACACATCCCCTCCCACAACTTCAAACCTTTTTTGAAACACATCTAAGAAGATGTTAGGTTTGAGAGCAGAGCGGAGATGAGGAAGTGAGAAAGTCTCAGGAGGTTCAGTGCCGGATATTACAGGAAAGAAATGCCCAGGGAAATTCCAATTAGCCTACCATAATCTAATTTGAGTTGAAATTCCAGGCGATTGTGCCTAGAAGAGAGAGAAAAAGCAGTGGAAGTGTCCTAGCAGCTAGAGGGTAGTGGTGGGATCGGGATGGATGTGCCTTAAACGTGACTGCCAGGTAAAGAATGGAGGAGGTCAGGTGGAGCTGGGTAAACCAATGTGCAAGGGAAGGATTAGGCACTGAGTCGACTTGATTGGCTCCCTGGAACTACTTGTGTGTGTGTGTGTGTTTGTGTGCGCTGGGGAGCCGATTAACCAACTGCAAACCAAGCTTCCCTCCCGTAAACATATGGTACACACATATGCTGTCCTAAGCACTGTCAGCATGCCATTACCTACACACGTCTCACAGTACTACTTAACATGAGAGACTTAACTAAAAGCAAGTCACTATAAGCCATTCAGCACACTGAGCACAGTACAATAGCAGCGCTATCATAAGACAACGATTACATCAACATAATTCAATCAAAGCTGTACCCTGAGTGTTCACAACAGAAAATGCCTTTCATTCAGTGTTGAAGAAAGATGGTATTTTACTGTCACTTCTGCAAAGATAATATATAGATTTACAGGTGGACATGAGATACCTTAATACCACTTACATAGCACATCTTTTGCACCTTAATTTGTTCCACACGCCATCACGGATTACCTAATACATCTCTTCTAGGAATCTGAAAATGCTAACATGCTAATCCGCACGCACAGGTGAGAATGCTATCGTGCTAATCCAGTTAAATCTGTTGTAATTGTAATGGAAAACCCCTGGACTGTATATCCAGCTCCACTCTCTGACCCCTCTGAACCCATGTTTGTGATCATGCTGGTTGAGTATCAGCTCATTGTTCACTGTTTACAGTCTTGACAACTTCCTATTTCCTCCCGAGGATACTAATAAAGTTTCCTCCAGTCTCTCTCTGTAAATTAAAAACAGCCATCTAGCTGGGTCGACTCTGTTGCTGTGAAAAACTCTCATGTAAAGTCCTCATGAAATGAGCACTGCTGGCTGTGCCGTTGTCCAGACCCTGTCTCCTCAAACAAACCCATGCTGCAATACCAGTGGGCCCGTCTGATTGAGAAAGCAAGCTAAATTTGTCTTTCAAGGCAAATAACAGTTTGCCTCATGTCTGACATTTTATAGCCCAGTCTTATGGAAACGCTCTCAATGAATAGGGGTCACTGGGAGATAGAGGAGCACTGTGTGCTTGACACCATGTATAATCAGCATAAAGCCGCTGAGAGAAGAGATGACTTTCATGTGATGTTTTCCTGTTGTGTCCTCTGTCCCAGTGCTGGGCAAATATCAGAATCCCATTTTGATTAGGGTTTGACATCTTTGATGATGATGAGAAGGAAATCTCTTTTGGTTATGGATTGATAATATCGGTTTAGTGTGATGGGCAGGGAAGTGTTACCTGTAGACCATCATTGCTACTGTACTGATGAAAATCGCTTACTTATTTAAATAACTTTGATCTTCTGAAACATCTGCATTCTATTGTTTCCGGTTCTTTATCACTAATAGACCTGATGAATACTGATTAAATACTGACATGAAACTTAAAACTCATAAGAGTAAGATTTTTTTTAAATTCCTATGCACTGAAAAATGGATGTAACATTACAAGGTGTGCATCCTTTCAGTCATTTCAGACCCAGATGTGGTTCCAAACCCAGACACATCCATGACCAATGCGGTCTGAGATTCAAACACTGAGATCTCTCGAGTGTTTCTGAAGACCAGCAACACAATAATTACATCACTGGTGATACCTACATATTTGCAGAGTAAGCAGAGGAAAATCTCATTTGAACAAAAACCTGTTTTCTCCAGTGGTGCTGTCACAGTGACTCAAATTCCAATGCAACTTTAACACGACTGTGAAAGATTGAATTTAATGTTGAAATTAGAAAGTAGGTTCTTCAATATTAAAATTCAATACTTTCAGTGAAGGTTCTCTGCAAGTGGAAATTCCATTTCAGCATCACCTTAAGATGGGTACAGGAAAAAGAAAAGTTAAAAGAAGAATTTCCATAGACAAAGTGCAGTCAGCACCAGCCAAAACCAGCATCCAACAGTCCACTAAGTCTTGAACTGGATCTCAGTCAACCTAAACTGACTGGCAAAATGAGTACCAAGAGCCAAACCAAACTATTTCACTTCAAAGCTATTTCACGCAAAGATCAGTTGTGGGAAAAACTTGCTTGAGGGTTTTCCTTGTTTGTCATGCTACTGTAGTGGGATCAGATTTTTAGATACCAAACTTAGAAGTGTATTGAAGTTAAAATTCTGGTTTTGTGACAACACTGATCTCCAGCTGATAAAGACTAATACTTGGAAGAGAGTGAACGGAGTGTTTTTCCTGGTACCATCTAGCATTCTTCATTATTATGTGTCCTCTTCAGCCAAGGCCAGAGATGTCTAAGGGCTCCATTCACATCATTGCTGGCTGACTGATTTCAGCTGAGTCACAGTCTCTTGCGCCACTTTTAGACGTCAATATTCCATTCATGCTTCAGATGTCTCTGAAAAAATGATCTGCCTGAGACTCATAAGGAAATTATGTCCAATGTGCTTCCAGTGTGATGTGGATCCACTCAGTGATGATGGAAACAAGCTTCAAATGTAACTAAGCCCTCACTTTCTAAATGTGATTCAGATTAGTGAATTAGAATTAGAAAGAAATTAGATTAGATTAGAAATTAATTCTTGGCAAAATAGCATTGTGGAGGGTAATATTCACCCTTGTGCCAGAGAATTGTATTAGCCCTGTGAAACATCCCCACCGTTTGTCTTATATCTCTTTCAGTGTGTTTTGCCCCCAAAGTTGGTCTGTAATGCCGTCCTGCCTCCTGGGTTAGGGTTAGGAAACACTGTCTTACAGGTAACGTTTGGGGTACATACCATGGGAGTTTTATTTGTGCAAAAAATAAAAATACAAATAAACAGATCCACAGCCACGTAGCTTAGAGGTATTAAAAAAATCTCGGCGTATTTCAATTAAAAGCAGAGTCTCCAATTAAAGCCAGAACCAAATACAAGCTAGGGGAAATACCAGCAGAGGGGGGAAAATAGAGTGAACTATTATTTTATTTATTTATTTTTTAAATATTGATCTCCCAATCAATTTTTTTTGGGGTGGTCGGTCCAAAAAATGGAAACAGATCAGAAAACAAGGAGGTTTTGCTCTAAAATATGAGTAAATATACTTCTCAAACAGAGGGAACTAGAATCAAAGACCTCTCTCATGTAAAAGCCTGTCTCCAATAAAGGCCCGGTACCCTCTGCAGTTGAGGTAAATAAAGGCCCGGGCCACTATTAGAGGAAATATGGTATACTGACTCTTTCTAGAACCATTCGCTCAAGCTGGTATGAATGACATTTCAAAGTGGCTGTCTAAGCAGTTTGTTTCAAACTAGTTTGTGCTTACAAAAAAAAGATAAAGAAAATGCACCCTGTAGCTGCAATTCGAGCTGCACTTCCCTTCTCAGTTTACTGTGACCTCTTTGAATGTCATAGCCAAATAATTTCACCTGTAAACTGATTCCCAAGGTATAAACCAGCCAAGTGACAGCAAGTTTTAGGAGAACCTCGAGGGAACTGTGCTGAAATGTTCTTGCACCTCTTATTTTTCACAGTTCTTGATGACCATTGCAACTTTGAAGATTCACTGTGGCCTTTTTTGCTGTTTTATTTGCCATCGTGGTTGTGGTGTATGTAGCATAATGGTGCTTAAAATTGCAGTCTCAAATGCAGTGAATGACATAAAATTGCCTCAAACTAAAATCACCAGTGCGGAATCTCCACTGCATCTATTTTAGTTTTCACGAGTTAAGCTTTGTCTCATTTAGTTGTTACGTACAACAGTCATATAGGATTGTAAAGAACCTCTAAATAACTTAAGGATTAGAGGATTGGCTGTTAATAGCATTGCTGCCGGACACATTGATCAATGAGGGAAGGCTGTTAGAGATTCAATATATTTCCTCTACCTCAGATCAGCAATGATCAAACAAATCAATCTTCATTTTTCTATGTATGAAGGACTTTATTAATTTGTGGCATCCTAAAAAGAAATCATATATTATACATCATTGGGAGTTATTATTATGCCTATTAGCATGTCGGAACATCTTTTTCCCCAGTTCAATAAAATGACAAATGAGCCTGGTGGTGAGAAAGCAGTGGTGTTGTGTTGAGTGTCTATTGACAGAGGTGAGTGATTTATCCTCAGGACATGTTGAGGGGTCATAGAAAGGTGTTTGTTCCACCAAAAGCCACTGGCTTAACGAAGGACATTGCTGAGCCAAACAACATTCCGACCCCAATGAGAAATCAATACCAGTGAAGAGACACTGAGGTTGGAGACGAGGCGAAACAAGGGTCCAACCTCTGCCAGAGCGCTGAATAATCACTGCACTGTTTGGCCTCAGTGGGAGGCTTCGGCTTTATGCACGGTTTTCTCATATTTTGTGTTGAAATATAACAACATAGGAAGAAGTGACAAAATGGTAAAGGGAGTTCATGTGCAATGTAGTTGATTAGACTTAAAACTCATCTTTGAAAAAAAAAAAGGCCTTTATTTAGTTTTCATTATGCCTTTCAGTGCTCAAAACTGTATCCATCATTTTTTATCCAGTACCATATGATATCATCCATATTTTTCCATCATACTGAAATAAATCCATTCTGGCAGCTGCTTCACTATGTCTTGCCTGGGAGCAGTTCTCCAACACACTCCTACAGGTCAAAGAATACTCCAAAAATCAACCCCAAAAGTACCACTGTCTTTGTCCACATACTGATATTCACTATGAGTCATGTCAACAGCTATATTTTATGGGAAATAACACGACATAAAGCCAGCTAAATGACTAAAGATGATCTGTCATAAGCAAGAAAAGATTTCCAACACTCACTGGGAATAGATGGAACTGTGATGGACCTGCACAGATCTAAAATACAGAAGAATCCTCTGTTCTTTTTAGTGTGTCACACATATCACCCCACTATCAAAATGGGAACAGGCCGGCCAGCTGACATTCAGACAGCGCCTAAAGCGGTTGGGAGCTTTACTGTGAACTGATGCAGAAGAGCGGATTCTGAAGGGAGGAGTCACTCTAGTAAATATGGATGCGTTCGACACTTGGAATCTGCTCACTGGCCGTTTATCCACAGCAGGGCCAAGTGTGGTTTACCAGAGGCGACTCAGAATGTTAACACGCATAATCAACGGCACATTTCGCTTATTAGTGTCCCTGTAAAACTCGCTAATGTTTCCTCTTCTTGCTGTGGGAACATGATTTGGGATCAGAATCTTTGGGAAATGCGCCTGATTTTTAAACATGTTGTACTTTTATTGTAATTACATTCATATGCACAAATGGTGCAACGTCCAATTGAGAGTTAGAGCAGGAGGCCTCTTGATGTTATGATTCTAGGATGAGATATGAGATGGTTGATCTTTTGTGGTACTGGAATTTTTTTCCCCTAAAAATATTATGCAAAGTTTAAAAAAGTATAACGTATCATAGTAAAGACAAGACACTGTGTTTCCATTTAAATTTTAAATTCACATCAATGCCAGAGCTTATTTCTGAGTTGAAGGTGGGAATTGCTGAGATACAGCAGACAACACATACTCTAAAACTGTTTAATAATGCACATTATTCTGTAAACAATGTCTCTATCTTTGTATTTGATGTTTTAAACTGTGCTGACAGTTCAACTGTGAACATTAACTGGCCTTAATGTTACTGAATTCTCCATTGAAGAGATGAAGGCAGCTAATCAACTGGTGAGTCAGAACTGACATCACATTCAAACAAACTGATAAATAATTAATATCATGAGTAATGATCACACTCATGTTTTAAACAATAAATGTTAATTTGAGCATGGTAATGCTTGCTGTCAGTATGCACAATGGAAGGGGAAGAGGGTCTGCAGCTAGTAGTTCTGTAATAATGTGGGTCCAGCACGCATCCAGATCAAGCACCAAAATCATTTCTTAGTTTCTTGTCTGGCCCTGTTTTACTCATGAGTTGTCAAAGCATATTTTTGCAGAGTTAGCCTTGAAGTTATAGACTATTTTTAACTTGATTACAAATTTTGATGCTGTTCATAATCTTTGTAGCATACTGTGATAAAAGTTCTCATTTTCTTTGAGTCAGTGGCTTATAAACTGTTCTTTTAGGACTTATTCAAACAAAATGAATGGTCACTTGTACCCTTTTTAAAATCCATATCACAACATTTGAGTGTCATATCTTCAGGTGCATCAGACATACTTTAAATGCTAAATTATGTTATAACTAGACAAAAACATTGCCCGTTATTACCCTGACTTTTTATGTCTTTCTATCCCTTCCTTGACCTCTTTCTTTTCAGTTCATTGACTTGACTTTTTTTTTTTTAGCTGTATATCTGAAAAGGCTCCACAGCACTCTGATAGCTCCCTGTTTTCTTACAAGAACAACGTTTTCACCTGGTTAGCCCTGCTGGGCCATGCAACACAAACAGAGCAGTGAGAGTTAACTAGACAACAACATACAAAAAAGGCCAAAGTCCTTATGAATTGAGCAGATTCAAACTGAGCCAGCTAGTCATATTAATATATTCAAATGAAGAAGACACAATAATTACAGGTGATTCACACGGGGGATCAAATGGGCTGAGGAGAGGCGGGGTGGTACTCACGGCTGGGAGTGTGCCGTCTCGTAACGCTCGAACGCGTGGCTCAAGTCATGCTTGTTGTTCATGTAACACTGGGTACACAGGTCGTAGTCGAAGCACACCTTGCACTTCCAGCGCATTCCCATGATGCCGTGCTTCTTGCAGCTGTCACAGATGATGTTGGAGTGACGCACCCCTGGGTGAGCAAGGAGAGGTGGTTGGATGATCAAGACAAGCCCGGAGAAAAATGACAAGGGTCAGAAATTCAACGAGCACACCACTTCAGCTTCATGTTTCAGCTCCTACAGGAAAAGCAGGATACTGTGCTCGTTTAAAACATGACTGGATTTTTTCAAAATTCTTACATGACCATAAACAGCTTATCTCATACTTAGCATGTGGAAATAATAATGTACAAGCTGAGAGGGCTTGAAATTAGTGCTGGCTAATTTTAGCTTTGTTTTCTAATCTAAAATCTGTTGTCATTGTTAAGAAATTAAATTTGCTGCTGAAAGTTTCAGATACTGTACATCAAGATACAAATATTATACTACTATGTACTGTTAACACAACAGCTCATGTCATCAGATGTAGGGGAACTGA
>OMLF01040177.1:27584-49939 GCA_900302615.1 Holocentrus rufus | reverse complement strand
CCTCCTCCTCCTCCTCCTCCTCCTCCTCCTCCATCCACAACCTCCACCTCTCACTCCCCTGCACGAAGAGCAGATGGCCGTCATATTTCCCATGCCATGGGAATTTCCTTGATTAATTGAGTGTTTAGTGATGAGCTCTTCCCTCCTCCTGCTGCCACCCCCACAGCTCAGTCAGAGTTGACAAGCTCCCAGTTTCCCACACCGTCCCACCACAGCGCGTACCCTTCCCTTTTGCTGCGGGGATTTTTTTTTTAGACGATGCAACTTCCCGTGCTGGCCGAGGCCCACATTGCACACATCCTCCATTGTTAAATCAGTGTTAATAGTCAATGGAAAACGTCATCTGTAAGTGAAACAGAAAGGAAGGACATTGTGAGATATTGATTGTGACAGCACAGACCGCTTAGAGGTTGTCGAAGCACACTTGTTGCAGTTAAAGCGAATAAGAAATGCTCTCCCCTTCCTTGACAACAACGTTTGAGGTGCCCTTGAGCAAACCACTTAACCGCTAATTGCACCAGTGGAGTTACTCACTGGCCAGCAGAAGAGGATTGTGGTCGTACTGGGCAGCTCTTAGTCACATAACTACATCAATGTGAAGCAGGGTGACGACTTTCCCTGGATTAAAACTAGGATGAAACAGGAATCAAAGAAATCAAAAAACTAGGAATTTGATCATTTAACAACACACCTGGCATTGACATACATCGTAAGTGCTAACGTTTACTAGCTATGTTGGCTAATGTGTAAAGAACAAGAAGGCCGTGATGATTGGCTGCTAGCTAACGAGCTGTGATGGTCTAAATGCAGCAGAAATGGGGGAATTTTCAGTTCCCTGTCAAAAACTGAGCAAAAATCAACCATGTCTGTCCAAATCTGCTGAGACGTCCGAGTTGTATGTTTAGAAGTGCACTTAGCTGAGGGTGTGTCACCTCATATGAAAGATATTTTTTGGGACTTGTATTGACATTTAATGGGAGTGAAGTTCTAGGAGTAAAAAACCTTCGATAATGATATGTCAGCCAATATTTTTATATGCATAAACTATGGCTGTCAAATTAACACGTACATTTAGATTAATTAATTATAGAAATATTATTATTATTTTTTCATTAATTAAATTAATTAATGCATATAATTTAATGACCCCTGACCTCTGGCCCCCTTAAGTTGCATGTGTGCGGCCGCAGCGTGATGACAGCAGTTGACAAAACTCTGCTTGCCCTCACTGCTTTATTCATCTGCCACAATAATGTAATGTAATGTATACTTTTCCTTGCAAATATATATATGATTGTTTGCAATTAATGTGATCAGTTAATCAGCATAGCATGTAATTTGATTAAAAGTTTTAATTGATTGACAGTCCTGATAAAAGCACACATTTGTATCAAGGAATCATGAAATTTAGTAATGAAATAGATGTGATAAAGATGCAGAGTCTGCAGAACAAACTATTTAATGATCCACTGTATTAAATTATCTGTAGCACTTTTAATTCAGTACACCAATACTGAATTAAAAGTATCACTGGTAATATCGGCCAGCAGAAACATCAGTCGGGCTTGTTTCAGTATCCCCTATATTGAATTGTCAATGCATTTTATTGTTTATTCCCTTTCAGAAGAGTGACCCAGGCTGACATATTGGCCCCACATGGCTTCATGTATTCATGTAAAATGTGTTTCCTGGATGATCCTGATGTATATATATAATCCCTGGGTGTACCCACTGACAGTTGGAAGGGGGCGGCAAAGCGTGCAGCATTTCGTGTTTCCATGTTCCGCCGTGATCCAAACAGTTCATCCTCCTTTTAACTCGCTCCAAGTCCTTCATCAGCGGGTGTCAAACAGGCGGATCTCGTTGTCTCGGCGCTGGACTGGGCCCCAGAGACGGATAGGGGTCGGTGTCTGCCGTGTTGGATCGGAAGATTGGAACCATTCCCGTCTGTGCTCAGGTGGCTGGTCGGGCTGTGTTTTCCGGTGCGCGTGGTTGGGACCAGATACATCCTTTTCAGAGGTTTTTGCGAAGCAGCAGGAAGGGAGGGGGAGATGAAAGGAGAATGGAAGAAGCGGAAGATCAGGAATTACCTTTGTCCTAGTGCCATTAAGTGAACCTAATACAGGGATAAGCGAGGTAGGGCCGCCCAAGCTGGGCTGAACACTGACAGTACGCTTCACTGTGTTTGCAGGTGGATGATTTGGCAGCATGCATATATGCGCGTGTGTGTGTGGATGTGTTAGACACACACACACACACACACAGTGAGAATATGATTAGGGAATGCTCTCAGCAGGATGTTGCCCCAGAGAGGGAGTTGAAGTAACACAAACAGATGTGGTATCATGAAAATTTGATGCAGCGTAAACACATATTTACAGAGAAACCCATTAATGAAACAATTAAATGCATAATTAAAAAGAAACATTTAAATTGTCATGTAAGCAACTAAACCTTTTACCAAATTGTAGCAGGATGCTTTTTTTTCAAGGCAGAGTTGCTTCAGATAGTCATTAAACAACTTTAAAACTCTTTGGCCTGTAAATTAAAGGACTGCTCTGGAGGTTTTGCAGGTTTTAGCACATTTGCGTTAATTCACTCATCATTTTCCAACCTTTCCAACCTTTTTCCAAATCATACCCTGCTGTTTTACATGTTGGAATGCATTCTTTCTACATTCTATGCAGCTATTTGCTACCATTAATTTCAGTATCAAAAATCAGCCTGCAGAGTCTTGTAATTTGTTTGAGATAAGTAGCCCACCACAGTTAACATCCAGCTGGCGTCACTTGATCATTATGTGGTAATTTAGTTTAATGTACACATTGATTTGAATAGTCTACCCATCTTCTCTGTGCTCACATGCTGGTGGGAAGCTCCAACATCTGGCATTTCAAATTCAGCTGCCATACTGCATTGCATTTACATGCTTTTTAAGTCAGAAGATCAAATCCAGAAGACAAAATGACAAGCAAACATGGACATTGTGGAAAGGATGATGTGGACTTGGCTTCTTCTTGATTTAATAAAGTTACGATAGTTTAAGGCTAACTACCAAGTAGGACGTTTGTTTTTCTGATTTATCGATAGTACATGAATGCACCTTTTGTCCAACTCAGAAAGCCACATAACAGAGTCTACATCTCCTCCAGAAAATAGTTCCCGAAAAAAAGGATAGTAAATGGGCTACAACATGCAGGAACACCAGTATGATGCTTTAAGGTGTCAGAGGAAATCTCAAATTTTCTTCCATCTGAATAAATTCTAAGCATCTTTTGGTTTATCCTCCATGTAATTCTCTAGATTTTTCATAAGGACTCAAAAAATGATGTGAATTCCTTGCAGTCCGATGCTAAACCGCCTTTGCCTCAGTTAAGTAATTATGAAACATCATTTATTCAAAAATTTGGCTGCAGTGCATTTTGAACAAAGGCTAAACTGAGACAAGCACATGTTTTATGAGCACATAAAGACATAAGTGGAGGGAGGGAGGATTTGATTAAGACTGGCCACATCACCTCCTCTGCACACTCTCCTTTATCACCAGTCCTTTGAGCTTGATGCATGATAATATTCTCATATCAGCCCAAGATCAAAGAGAACCCTCAGACACATGTATCAACTTACTGAGTTTTCTTAACGATTAACCTTAGCCTATAAGAGGATCTGTCATTCAGACAGCAAGCAAGAAGGATGGCTGAATAGCAACCAGGCCAGGAAATTAGCTTTTTTTATCCATTGGCCACAGTAGCTGATGGACTCCAACGTTAACTGGCCATTTTCAAGAACTTATCAGCCAAATATGTTTTCTAGAGGACAAAAAAGGAAAAAAGGACCCCAGAATGGTGGAGCAGACAGACGAACCTAGCAGCCACAGTCAAAAGTTGCATTTACATCAACATTTAGCTGGTAGCTGGTGTTCATTTCCCACTTTGATGGAGACACAGCTCAGGGGAATAAATGTAAATCTATCAGGCACACTTAGTGCCAGCTTAAATGTCAGTTTGAATCAAGAAAAATGGCATATAAATGTATAATTTGCCGATTTCTTATTTAAATAATAATGCTATTTTTTTTAACACCACATTGTTTAAAATCAGGCCCATCCTGTTCAGAACAACTCAAATGCAGACATTTCTACCCTTAACACATTTCATATTCATATTAGTGGGTGGTTTCTTGCTGCGCTGAACTTTGAAACCTTGTTTTTCCTCTGTCTTTTTGAGTAGTTTGGTCTTTGAGCCTCTATGACTTCTTGGCTTTGCAGGCCATGGCTAAATTTAAATAAACATTCCCACTCTGGGATTTCATGCCCAACCTGGTTTAGATCATGTCAGTATTTTTTTTTTAAACTTTGCAAATCTACATTTTGAACTGAAATGGTTTTCCTCCTGAGGCCATGGGCAGTTATCTTTCAAGACCAATTAACCCTCCAACATATGTTTCCTATAACCATTTCATATTTCCAATTTCTTTTGTTATTTTAATGGGTAATACAAGTGTATCTGAATGTCAGACTCTTGACTCTGGATGTTTGTTTCTGTGTTTATTTCCTCTGCGTGTGAAATTTTAGTACTGGGGAATAATTAGAGGCAAAACAAAGATGAATGCAAAACGGACATGGTGGACATGGCGTGCTATCCGGTTGGTTGCCTCATGTCACTTGTATGCCAGGGTCGAATCAGAATGGAAAGATCAGCAGCTGAAATGTCCTGGTCCTCTGAGCAGAAAAGCTTTTACGATTCTTGGCTGTACACTGCTCTTTGACTCAATTTGCAGTGTAATGAAATTTAACTTGGCTTGTGCAGGGTCCCTGTTCCCGGCTTTTGCATACGGCTGGATTTTCCTGCCAGTTCAGGAGTATAAAAGAGCCCAGAAACGGTTTCTTTTTTTTATCT
Organism: Holocentrus rufus; assembly: GCA_900302615.1. Taxonomy (NCBI): domain Eukaryota; kingdom Metazoa; phylum Chordata; class Actinopteri; order Holocentriformes; family Holocentridae; genus Holocentrus; species Holocentrus rufus. The sequence continues at coordinate 45,041 of OMLF01040177.1, read as the reverse complement.
CTTCCATTTGTTCTAATAAGCCTCTGATTACCGTTGATGGAAATAAGCCACTCAGTTGCGCACTCCCTGCTGCAAGCGCCGGAGTGTATTTGATTTTCAACCCTCATCCCTAATCAGAAAATGATTCATGACAGGAAAGCAGGTGGGTGTACTCTCGAGCTAAATGACTGAATAAGTGGGAGAGAAAAAAAGCAGGAGGCGGTTGACCTCTGCTCAGTGAAGTCATTCAGCCACTCGGCATCAGATGCATTTGGGCCTTGGTACCGCAGCACCTGCTTTAAACGTTATGAAACGAGGAGTCTGTAACAAGCAGAACGTCAACTTAGAGGACGCCTAATATAACATCAGGGTGCTCTGTCTTACAGGAGTTGGACGTCGTCCCAGACGTGATGGGAGACAACGCCAGGTATCTGTTAAAAGGCTGGAACTTCATCCAGGTTTCTGTAAGTTCCCATTTTGAGGACAAATTTCTGAGAAATGAACATGCGTCTACATAAATACTCCTGTGTAGACTGCAGAGAAACCGCACTTAACTCTGAAGACTTATTTCTGAAATTCAAGGATACTCCATCTCTATTCATCATGCAGAAAATAGAAATACAGGAATCTTGGCTTCAGAAGCTCATATTTATCATTGAAATGTTTGACCTCCGCTTTCTTTGATCTTCGCAGGTTAACCGTTCAGGCCTGTCTGATGTGGAGGCCATGATGACGGCTTTGGAGGCGGCGAATCGAGCTCTTCTCTACCCAGTGGTCGTCATTTGGGTGAGTTCATGTAGGGACGCAGCAGGTATGGTAAGAAAGTGAATTTACACATCCCGACGCTCTCCCATAACCCCCCGCCAAACGGTGCAAAGTGAGATTTCCCCTTTCTCTCTCTCTGCTCTCCTGACTGTTTCCAGTCGTCGTTGTGAGTTTGCCGTGCTGTTGTTTTTTTTTTTTTAAAGGACGGATCTGTAAGCCAGTAAAGAACAAGGAATGCTCTGATGTTGGGAATTGCAGGAGCGATCCAATGTCAACGCTCCAGTCAACAACACAGCAACGCTGGCATGCAGAGTTCAAGGGAGAAAAATAATTCCTCGAATTCTTAAAGAACATCAAAACTTTTTTTTTTGTTTATTTGTTTCAGATTTTGGGCCCGCGCCCCAGTGCACACCAAATGCACGATGACATGACCGCTCTCTGTTGTGTTTCCAGTGACTGTTTTTTTTTTTCAAACAGCTCCAAGGTAAAAAGTGCAAATGTCACACAGTATAACTCGATTAAACGCCTGCCTTGAGTGGTGTTAGCCATGCTGGCTTTCCAATAAAGCTCTGAATTTTTCATTTTATTTTTTTTTCCACTCACACGTGAGGTTTCATTAGTACAGGATAGACTCGTCTCTGCCATGCCAGTGGAAAAGCATTTGTCTAAGTCTTATTCCAATAACTTCTTTATAACTCCCTGAGATATTTAGACACACAGTGTGCAAATTATCTGCATCATGCTGCTTAAATAACAATGCATAAGTTCTTTCACAGGCTAGGTTTTGCTCTCGCACTGATTAATTGAGCAAAGTACACAACACAATTTAATCTAAATTCACGAGAGTTTATATATTTGCTGCCTTACTGTCAAATTAGTGTACACAGCCTCGGCTAAATCACCTCCAAAATGATAGATGTGGTGCCACAGGCCGTATCAGGTATTACCATACGTTTCATCTCCTTGAAATTCGACTGAAAAGCCGGCCAGTGTATGAACCTCCAGGTCTGTGTGTTCTGGAAGTGGACCGAGGCACAGCTAAGCATGTCTCAGTATCATTTCCCACACTTTGAATGAACTTTTCTTTGCATGTTCATGAATACAGACATCTGGCACAGGACGGATTCGGTTTCTTCGAGGTACATGTACAACACGGCTAGCCAAACCTTTTTTTTTTTTTTTTCCCGCTTGTAAAAACGTCACCTGTAGTCCACCTCGGGTCCCCTGAGGAGCTCTGTTGCTGTTTGGAAACCCTACACCTCCCAGGAGAGCGCCTCGGCTCGGCTCCACTTACTGTTCAGTCTGCTTCAAACGCCAATATCCGCCGCGCAGCGACACGGACATGCGAGCTCATGGAGAGAGAAAACTAAAACAAACTGATCAAATCTGAACCCAAAAAGAAACATTTACTTTTGAATATTTGCAAAACGGCTGTTTTACCCTGTTTTGAAAATTGACCTTTTCGGCTAAGGCGCAGTGCAAACGCCAAAACAGCACAAGGTAATAAGTCAGAATACACGTGGATTTCTGCTGCCAAGAATTTGTACTAGAAAACGACTCCTAGTTCAATCACTGCAAATGTCACGCTGTGTTACTCGACTGAACCTTTGCCTTGATTTGTGTTAGTTATGCCAGGTTTTCAATACACACACACACACACACAAACACACACACAAAGCTTCCCACATGTAAATACACACTCTGAAGCCGGGGTTTGACCCATATTTGGGTGGGATTGAGTCTCTGCCACACCAGAGCAAAAGGATATCTGAGTTCCCACAGCTCGCTCTGTCAAAGTGCAGCCGCTCCGTTCTGTTGTGTCCACGTGCCGAAATGCTGATTGGACTGGGCATAAAGTCCCCCCCCCCAAAAAATCAAACTATTAACTAATCGCATGAACTTTACTTCTTAGTCCCTGGCGAACTCGATTTCATGGTCACGTCAGAGTGAATGCAGTCTGGGAGGACGTGGGCATGAGCCTCGAAACGTGAAGCAGCCCCTGAATTTCACGGTCATATGTGATGTGGCTCAGTTCCGCGGCAAAGTGTTTTTGGGGGGTCGTCAGGATGGCATGTGTTGTTATTTACCATGCGTCGCCTCGGTGCTCTGAGGACACGGTCACATGGTAGCAATCAGTGGAGGGGGTAATTGAGTTTCGAGTAGGTGACAACCTCTCGGTGGCGGCGGCCTCGGGGCGGGAGAGGCAGCCTGGTGACCGGAATGTCGCTGTTTCAAATCTCAAAACAGCTTGGGAAAATTTAGAAAAGTGGATGAGGAGACGCTCGGCCTTCCCCCAATACATACACTTTTGATGTGCCCTGGAGCAAGGCGCCATGTTTTTGCAGTTTGGTTTGATTTTGCGTTGAAGGATTGCAATTTACGTTTTTAGCACACCCATTTTCCGTCAACTCGTCCCGTCTGCTTCTACTTCAGTCAGTGATTTTCCAGAATGACACGCAGCAGCTGCCAGAGAACGAGCGTGAATTTGTTGCTTTCAGTCAAAGGTAGGTGTGTGGGCATTGCCTCGTAGCTGGCTTGCCAACTGGTTTGTGAACATCTGGGTATGTCTATGATTACAACCATGCACCCTCTTCAAAATGCATGTCTTGCAGCTGCACAGCTTACTGGTCTGTTGAGGCTGCAGAAATCGGTACATCTGCCTCTTCTTGGATGGATCTCTCTCTGGATCGTTGTTGAACACCAGTGAGTAAAGGCGGTTCTAGAAAGAAGCCCCTGCTTTTTGATTGAGAGGGATCGACACCAAAACCTGACGTTACTGACATCAAACCCCATTGTATCTGTGCTGAAAATATCTGAGTGTGATGTCATGTCATCTACAATCAGCCAGTTATCCATGGGAATAAGAAAAATAAACCACCAAACAACAAAAGGGCCTTGGACGTGCGCAGTATTGTCAGCAGCTGGTTTAAAGTGTTTTAAAGTGTTTTCGGGTGGATATTTCCTTTAATCGTCCCAGTAGAGCTGCTCAGTGGCCAAAAGAAGAAAGGTGTGGTTTTACTGGGAACTCCCAGGTGTGAATGTTTGAAATTCTATGAATATGTAGCGTGCCTTGTCAGCCAAACTTCCAAACTGAAAGTCTGAAAAGAAAAAAAATCATCAACATCTTAAATCACTTAATTGGCGCTGATGTGCCATGTGTGTCTGCGTGTATTGTGGGTCTCATTGTATTTCTTTTCATAAATGTCACGAAAACATTGATGTTTAAAAGATTCTGGTGAAGTTACACAGTCTAGACAAGCCAACCTGGGGATAGTTTAATACTCGTGGAGGTTTGTCTCCTCCCAATGTGATGAATGATGAGGCTTCAAGTTTGAAGTTTGGTCCGTGATGACTGTAAGTGTCTGACTGACTAATGTATTCAAGCATAAGTGTTTTAATTGCATGTTTAGAGCAGATGTCTTGACACATTTGATATGTTTCTCATTACTGTCGCATCTCACTGCCACACATTTTTAAGGATGTATGACAAAATAATTGGAGCGAATTAATCGTGAATTAAGCCTCTGTCAGCACGACCGTTGTGGAAATCAGTTAAGGAGTGGATACTCATACGGATGACACAGTAATGGGAACCCATGTATCTGGTTTGTGATGCTTTAATTGGGGAAAATAAATGCCAGAAGCCATAAAGATTTACAACTGAAATAGAGTTATTATAGCTTTAGACAGGACTGTGCATCAACCAACCTCTGTTTACTCTCAACACAGCAATGCTCACGCTTCTCAGATCCTCCCTGAATACCACCTTAAATAAACAGGCCTATTGAGTTGCAACATGTTTAAACGTCTGCTTGAACAATGAGCTGTAATTGCTCCAAAAGGGGCCGTAATTGCTGTTCTGGTAAGAGATTCCCACCATTGGCAAGCGTTTTCTGATTGGGTGCGGTGGCGTTTGTTTTGATAGGTGCATCTGAACGATTCTGATGGGCTGTCCGTCAGCGGGAGGATGGCAGAGCCTGCAGCAATCATGGACCTGGCCTCAGCAGCCAAGCTCAGAAATATCCTCCTCTATGGCATCCAGCTTCATCGGTCAAAGGTGAGCACCTCGTCTTTTTGCCCTCGCTTTATTCCCTTTTTTTTTTTCTTACATTATTGCTGAAGTGAGCGTGAAGCTGCCCTGGAATTCACATTTGAGAAAAGCCAAAGAAAACAGGATGGGAAATGTCTTCTAAGTGTCTTGTTCCAATGTCTTGTCATGTGTCTGCGCTTCAGGCAAGGTTGCTGTCTTTTATCACACTCCTGTACATATTAATATATGTGCAGGCAAGGGTGTGTCCGTACGTCTGCCGGTGTGCATGCACATGTGCCAGCTAGCGTGATGAAGGTGGCACCATGTCAACTTTTAACCTTGCGCCGTATGCATCGTCAGGTACAGTTTGAATTGAACGCAGGAGGGATGAATGGGATCTAGAGGTGCTTTAGATCTAAAGCACCGTGCAATTCCACCACCACACACGTGTAAGCCGGACCACAGCCGTGGTTAAGCTTCGTGTCATGGGAATCTTCTGCAGGGTGTTTGAGGTTGACCCGCCAAGTGTTCGCTGGAGTCGTCAGGGTTGATGCGGTTGACCTGAAATCCATAACTGACTGCTCAGTAATTACAGGATTATACGAGATGGAATAATTCATCTTGCACAACGAAAGATGTCAGGATTCGTGCTACCCAGGCAGTCAAGTCGAATCACAAATTTTTGGCCAGACATGCACAGCAAACCAAAGACAAACTTTGAATATTCATTGTATTGTTGGCCTAAGTATGACATCCTTCATGATTTATGCTCATGACTGACTGCAGCAGTGTGACGAATGAGGGTTCTTGGCAGCCTCATCACTTCACAAATCAGTGGTAAAAGCCTCTCAGCCCCCAGGCAAAGCGAAGTTTGAGCAGGTTGGTTGTACATTCCCCTGCCAGCGTCGGTGCGGAAGAAAACGACGAGCCGAGGAGGGAGGCCCGGCCTTCGCCATGGTCAGCGAGTCGGCAGTGAGCGCTGCGCCTTGACGTCACCGGATTGTCTAATTAAAACGAGGTGCTTCGTATTCTCGGCGGAGCGGAGAGGCACGCGGTACGTCAGCGCCTCACATATGAGTTTGATTCCTCTGTCGGATGTTGCACACCACGGTTTTCCTCTGAATTATGGAGAGCAACGCTGTTAATTAGTTATCCCGCTTCAACTCTTCTGAGAGCAAAGAAGAAAGGGGAAGGGAGTGGACGGAGATAATATATGTCTCACCATGATAAAAAGCTTATCGTTATGAGATAGTGGAACGGCAGAATACGGCCTTGTATAAATCACTCTGTTAGATTTTCATTATAATGAGGATAATTCTTCCCAGATGGCCTTATTCATACTTGTCGAGATGGTTGCCAACACTTCCTTTGTCAGCCATGGCTATATATATTTATGAATATTGCTCACAAACTTTAAGTTTATGCGCTATTTCTTTGGTTTTATAAAAAGCAGACAATAGGATGGGACAATAAATAGTATTCATGTGCATGCAAATAGTTGAAATAGCCAGCCAGTCTGATTGGTGAGTGATGCATTCCAGCCATGATGATGGTTAGCTGCACATCAGAAATAAGTTTTCTCTACTGAACCTAAAGAGATAGTTATGGATAGGCTTTTTTATTGTTTTCTCTTGTTTTTAAACTTACGCAGGTGCACTACGTTGAAGAAAACATCTCAGTTAACTTGCTCTGGCAGTTGTTGTATAAAAGCCACCTGAGACAGCGTTTAGTAATTTGATTATGTATACAACATGATGCAGCGAGGTATAAGGCTTGGCTGTTTTTTTCCATGAAACTCAGCTTTTTATTATTTCCTGAGGTTGTTATTATTTTCAGTGTAATCACTACTGGGTCGACTGACATGTTGTGGTTGCACCATGACAAGAGACTCTGGATTATATTTTCTGTTCCCTGCAAAGAAAACTAAAGTTTTCCTGTGTTGATGTCTGAAAATCCCTTCTTCAGGGAAGCCAAGAACAGACTCGAAACATTTTTTTTTGTCACTGTCCACTCTTTTCAAACTGTTCAAGAGAAACGCCTCTGAATTTTTGTATTCACATGTTTTTCCTGTGACTTTCAGTTCAGTGCAGTTCAGTTTATATAGCGGCACATTGACTGTGTTCAAATTAGTAAGCCGTTAACTATTTAACCACTATAGCTTGATAAATGTGTGTGTTTGTGGGGGTGTGTGTGTGACTGTGTCTCAGTTCCAGCACCATTGAGAATGAATTAACATTAACTTTATACAATGGAAAATAAGACTTTAAAAGTGCTTGCACAGATTTTACAAGGATTTTGTGTAGAAATGAAATAAAGCTGTTTTTGTTATTTAAGCCCAAAGAAACACACTGTGAGACCGTTCTGTATGGAGCAGCTCAACTCTCCACGTCTTAATGACATCCTAAAACACGATCCTCTGCGCTTTGGCTTTTGGAAAGCGTTTATCATGTTGTCAAACACTGACCATACTGCCCTCTGTCACAGTAATAACCCATGAATTCCTGAATGGTTCTCCAATTAAAGCTTATTTAAGAGTTCAACTTATTTTTCTTAAGGGCTCTTCTCTGTGAAGATGTTTCTTTGTACGATATAATGGCTGAGATCAGGGAAGGAAAACTGGCTTTTTCATCAACTGACCAGATTGGCTGGTGGATCCAAAACTTCACATGCCACTTGAACTATTTCATCAGTGAAAGAAAATGGAAATTACTGTAAAAATTGATGGTTGGTTACCTGCCAGACCAGTAGACCAGAAATGAACCAGTTATGGTCATACTTTATCACCATCTGATCTGTGGTTAGTGTCAATTTCCCACCCTGACCAGATTTTAACTTAATTTACTTTTAATTTGCACATATGACATTACATTTTTTTTTTCAGATAAGCCAATTTTTGCCTTGTTTTTCTAATAAAATGCACTTTCCATCTGTTTTTCATACAGCGTTGTTGTTTTTTTAACCACTTGTGAAAAGTGATTTTTGTTGTAAAAACACTGTCATTTGATAAGGATCAGCAGCCAAACTCTGGTAAATACAGTGTCAAGTGGAACAGCCTTTTCTGATTTTACCAGTCTGATGTCCCCATCCATTTCTCTAAGTTTTGTTGTTGCATGGCACAATTTTCAGGAAATGTTTTTTTTTCATAGGGATTGTTACAAGAGACATCCCCCCAGGAAGTTATGATAAAATAATATGGGTAAAAATTCATAATGATCTGCCTGTGTTCCTCCTTCACTTCTGCTATGTTGCCTTAACCGAACAAAATTAGAGATATATTCAATCAGAAAGGTGTATTATTGTCAGAACTGAGTGAATTGTCCTCTTATCAGGATTGAGAAAATCATGCAGGAAGCAGAAGTGGTAATACTATTACTTCTACTTCTAACCAGTGTAATGAACCTGAATCAGACGTAAAACAACAGGACATGAGTTTAGTCTTAACCTGGCAATTTCCTTTTATCAACAAGGCTTTAAACAGAAGTTCCACCTTTTTGTCAGAAGTTTCTTTTGAGCAAAAACGGTGCAGTTGGAGTGGTTTACTTGATTTAAATGCAATGGTCTGAGAGCAATTTACCCAGACACTGTATTTTGTCAGTACACAGTACATGTGTATTAAATTTATTGTTGTGTCTCTGGAAGTCTTTTAATTACAATAATGATTCCATTACGCTCAAATTCTGAACATTTTCAAGCAGAACTTTTTTTCATGATGCCTCTTTGTGACTCAAAACACATTTTATCACATGAAAGATTTAATTATTTAACAATTATACTTGCCACTTGTTTTACTGAATATAACTAAACTATTCTCAAGAATTTCCTGTCAGCACAAAGCAAACTTGAGTTGTAAATGTTAAAAGCAAAATGTTTAAAGCTTTTTGGTAACCTGAGTTTGTAAAATTGCTGCTGACAGTAAAACAAGGTATGATATCAGTGCTTTAGGTATTTTCCATATTTATATGCAGGCATTTAGTAACAGCTTGATGTTTTTACATGCTATACTTTGTGTGTATACATACTGTATATGAGTCAATTGGACCCTCCCATTCCCCCCTATATGATTTCATTCTCTGGTCTTTAATGACTGCTTGTTGTCCACTGGGCAGAGAGGAACAACCAGAGAGATCGTTTCAGTCTTCATTGCCTCTATTATGTATCATACTCAGGAATTATTGAGCACACCCAGAACATTGGAAAAGTATAACCGTTTGGCCAGTTGAGTTTTAACCTTTGACAGTTAAAATGCATGAGCACATGAAACTGTATCATCCCAGGGAAGTTAGGAAAATGATCCACTTCATTGGCCTTTAGCAACGTCTTCTTGGATCAAAAGTTGATATTTTCTAATGAGCCCTGACTGTGGTTTCACTTAGTCACAGTAACACCCAGCAGCTGAGGCACAGCGCGTCTAGCTGAGTGTTGCCGTGTTTACCATTTTGCTACGCTTCTTCCCCAGCACAGTAAAATGGAGTCACGGACAATGAAGTGCAGTCTTTCTGAAGCGACATGTGATCAAAGCACTTGTGCAGATTCCTTTTCCGATTTTGTTATGTTACCGCTCTGACAATGCCCACAGTCCAACCGTCAGGTGCCATAATGTGTGAAAGCCTCGGATTCATCTAAAGACGCCGGCTGAAGATCGGTGGCGAAAGCATGCAGACACGGCACCCTGGTAAACTGATCCGATGTTGTGAAAACGGTGACGGTATACCCTAACAGTGGCTGCTGCGGATAGGCGATAGGAAGTGACACTGGATCCCCCCTCACACAGGGTCCTGGCGACTTGTCAGCCGGTGAAAAGGGAGTTGTCACGGTGATATATGGGTGTTGTAATCCCTGCAGTGAGAGCCCTGATGTTTACCCAACCCCATGTTTCCTCCTCCTCAAAGAGCCCAGACCAGGAATCCTAAACCTGAGAAGAGATTAGCCGGCCGGGAAGAAAAGAGAGGGAGAGAAAGAGAAGAGGGAGGGAGGAAGAAAAGAAGAGGGCTCTATAGGTCTATTCTCCTCTACCTGTTTAGATCTAGGTCCGAAAGGCAGACAGGTGTAACCGTACACGGCCCGGTGAAGCTCTTGCTGTGACACCCATGGAGTTGCACCCTCACTGGGGTCAAGGGAGATCAGGGACGACTGCCATGTTTGTGGTTTCTGCACACTCCTGACTTTTCTCTGGATAAGTCCAACAATTATCCTCTGCTGAATAAGTGTCTGGTCTCGTAACGGCGTGGCGCTGCATGTATGGCAGCCAGGGAAGGAAAACCAGCCAAAAGTTTTGACTGTGACTGATAAATGTGTCTCACCCATGAGTCGCTTTGGCTGATAACCAAACAAGTCATTTGGAGTTCCTGTTCGAAGAATCTAAATGGTTATTAAGAAAGTGAAAGCAGCCGGTGCATTTTGGGATTTGGCCACAAATGTGCAAGTTTCTTGCCCTGATGGAGACCCTTGAAAGGGTTTGAGGGAAGTTTGTGCTCAAGTCGTCCACAAGCAGACTTCACTGCACACTTCCATGTGGTCCATCAGTCATGGTCCTCGAGTCAAATGCTCATTCTTAGAGTATCTTCATGAAGTGCCATGCAAAAACGATTTCCTTAGCGGTGTCTGTCCCCACTTATTCTCACACTGCATCTGTCAGGCAAGACAGGCAGCTTATCCCTTTCTCCTCTACCTGTTTAGATCTAGGTCCAAGAAGGCAGACAGGTGAAACCCTACACGACCCAGTGAAGCTCTTGGTGTGACACCCATTGAATGGCACCCTCGCCGGGGTCAATGGAGATCAGGGACGGCTGCTGTCTCTGTCTGCTTTGGTTTCTGCAGACTCCCGACATTTCTCAGACGAAGTCCAACGATTTTCCTCTGCTGAAGAAATGACTAGTCTTATTTTCTGTGATGCAAGAGTGCAAGAAGCTTTAATTTAATTTGAGTTTCTGTCTTTATTCCAAGTCCTTTAAATGAGGCGTTATCTCCATTACAAGAAAATGAACAGCTCTTTTGCTTTCCAGATGTCACTGCTGAAAATGCACACGTCAACTTCTCTGCAGAAATGGTGCTTCTTTTGTCTAGGCCAATTGACAATTGAAGTGAAATTTTGTAAGTAAGGAAAAACCCTAATGATACCCAAACCCTAATGGTACTGGGTTGCTGCTTTGGAACAGTTGATTGCTAAATGAACAGTAGATAAGTGAATCAAAACATTACAGAAAACAACACTGATGAGATATGACGTGGGGTTTTGCAAAGCTGTTTTCGGTTACTCCAACAACATCTCCGGGACGGCTCACAGATTTGGCGTATCTTCAGTGGATCTGCTGCACTTAGCATCAGATTCACGGCCCAGTATCCACCCTGCCCATTCACACACTATTTTCCCCTGTTATCTGCCTGAGCATTTGTCTTCTCTCCAACAATTATGTCTTAAAACGTTATCTGAAATCCCCCCAGACATGTGAATGAGAGAACTCGGGCTCCCTTGGTGGAGTCTTGACATCTCCATACAGACAGAAGCCCAGGGATCGCTCCCCTCCTTAGTGATGTATTTGTAGAGTGTTAGGGTCAGAGTCTTGGGAGAGACTTATACTGCCGCAACATGTGCAGGATATCAAGCTTGATCCTTCCACGCTGAGAGCGCGCCAGATGTGTGTCGGTATGTGTGAAACTTGACCGCTGGAGTTTGGCTCGAGGAATTAGACATACCAAAGCAGTGTTTACTCAGCTTTGATTTCTTAGATTAAAAAGACCAGCAAGCGCAGTCATTGGGCTGATATAACTTGACTGAGGTCCTTACAGCCAATTGGGAAATGACTTTCCAACAGGGAATTAGTGTTACATACAGAGGATATAGCGGATAGCGGATTAATGTCCGCCAGCTCTTCACAATTAGTTTGTAAACATTCAATCACGCAAAATAACGGCAAAGCACACTCGCGTGTGTTTGTTTTACCACTTGGTTTTGAGCTCTCTCTCTCTGACCACCCACAGTAGTTCTGGTTTGAGTTTCCAGCCTTCAGTTATGTCGTGGTGAGCACGGCTCTGCAGGGATTATGCTTTCAGTTTACAGGCTTCATCAGGGATTGTTTTTGCAGTGTTCACCTTCCAGCACTGCCTGTGCTTTTATTTGTAGGGACCTCTTGGTACACATGTTTGTGTACTGTATCTGGGTGTGGTGGAAAATCACTGTGGAATGGCACACCATGTATGCAAACCTGGGAAGGAAAATACCAGATGCTGCAGATTCTGGTACAAAGTTTGGCAGAGGCGTGTCTGCTCCACCAGTCATATTGGCAAATAACCAGCCAGGTCGTCTTGAGGTCCTCCTCTGTTTGAAGAATGTAGTTGGCTATCAAAACGGTGAAAGCGACCAGTGATTTTAGGGATTTGGGCAACAAATCTAAAATTTAGTTCCCCGCCATGATGGAAACTCTTGAAAGTGATTAGACGTTTAGAAAGTCATAAACAATCAGCTTTCACTATACGATTCAATAACTGAAATCTGGTCCTCTAGTTAATGTCCTAAATGAATTACACAGTCCTGGAGTATTTTCATGAGGTGCCATGCGAAAGCGATTTCCTTAGCAGTCTCTGTCCCCTCTCATTCTCTAACTACATCTGTCAAGGCTGCAAACGGCCTGCTCATTCCCCCGCTGTTTAGTCTGCACGATATCGTTATTTTGACAGCAGTACCAAAACACAACGTAGTACCTCTGTTTGTATGTTTGTCCTACAGGGGATTATGTCAGTGATTGCATTCTCATTCTTGGGTTTAGAGTGGAAGTGAGGGCAATGATCTGTGGCCATGATGTGGATTGCTGAAATCAATGGTGTAATAAGTGTATGTTTGGAAATATTGTTGTACCAGCCTGACCTCAAATGTCCTGGGATATGGACCTCATTTCCCTGGTTTATGGAAGTGTTCCAGTTTGATAAGCAAATGGGCCCTGTGTGTGTGTGTGCAGCTCTTTCACTGCATGTGGGATTTGGCATGTCCCAGTCTATAAATCCCAGCCGTGCCTTCATGCTTTCATACCTCCCCAACTAAAGATCCATTGTTCAGGTTACTGTTTTGAGGTATGTCTGTCTGTGGGTCAAATTCAAACAGAGTCATCACTCAACAGAGCTTGTTGAAAAAGAACAGTATTCACACTGAGTGGATCCAATGGAAATACAGACTCCTACTTTTTTCTTTGCCGGGGTATTCACTCTCCCATTCTTACCCAAGGTTTGCCCTCCTTAAAGAGGCTGGACAGAGAAAGAAGTCATACATTAGACTTGGCTAACAAACTGTTATGTTTACCCAATGGAAGCCCCTAGACAGGATATTTTGGAAACCCATGTTGAAAGAGTTCTCCCAGTGTACCGTGACCGGGTTGTGTGGCAGCGATTGTTCTGTCGCCGGGGTTTGAAAAGCAGTTATCAATACAAAAACGTGTGTGTGTGTGTTTTGTATGGCTGGAAATTTTGAGAACTTCACAGCCGCACAGAAGTAGGGTGGGATGTAGACACTGCGAGGCTTATTCATTTTCCTACATTACAGTCCCTTTCAGATGAAGTGAGGCAGAATGGGAATGACAAGGGTATCTAAAATACAGACATTCAGGCAACGACACTAAATACCTCTGCATAATTCAATAAAACTCATTCCTTTGAGATGCTTCTTCTCTATGAAGTCCGAAATAATGATTATGTCGCTGCTTCAGCTCCCTGTTCCCAGTTTTTCAAGTTGGATCCATTCAAATGTCATATTTATTCTTGAACGTTCAGGGTGCATGAATTATGCTCTGAGGGTTGTTTAGATCCAAAATTCAGTAATAAATATTAAAACTGCCTTGATCTGTTTGTAAAAGTTTCTTCATTCTCTTTGGACTATTGAACCTCCAGCACCTTAGCAAAGTTTGGCAAGGTAAAACTGCAGTATTTCCTGTGATTTATCATTTGCCATCTCATTGATATATTCTCTGTCCCTCTGTCTTATACTGTTTCCCAGGTAGTGGCCAGCTCATTACTTTGGATGAGGCTCTACAAGACCTGAACAGTGTAACATTTGGGGCTCAAATCAGGCTTTTGGACTGACCAGAAATTGGACCTGTTATCCCCCCTCTCTCCTCTCAGTTTAGCCCCTAGCTACTGCCTGTCTTCAATGAGACATGAAGGGAGGGAGGGCGGCAGGACCACAATACCCACTCAGGGACAAGCTGTCAGAAGCCCTGAAATAGTATCCTCTCTCAGACCAAAGCACAGGGTGTTTTTAGCAGTATTGTATCACTGGGATTCAACACACAGGTCATTTGGGGAGAGTTTTCCGAGAAATTACTTCACCTTTTTAAGAGAATAAGTCAATGTAACGTTCAGTAAAGTTCACTTTAGGTGGTGGTATGTACTTTTAAGACTCTCTGAATGAAGAGCACTGGCTGGCCATCATGCTAGTTATGATACTGCCCTCAAGTGGAAGTTAGAACTGACGTTGGTACTGTAGCACCCTCATGTCAGTGGGAAAAATACAGTGACAGTAAACCGTTTGGATGATGAAAGGAGGCGATAAAAATTTTCTAAACGTTCTTGGCCACTTTGGTTATGGTAGCTGGTGTGATTCTAACAACTCTTTCCAGCACTCTTGGCTTGGGCTCCATGCCAAGCTTTTCCATGAGCTGTTTTTCAATTAGGACCCGGCGCCCTTGGCATTTGATGAAGGGAACAGAAGTGGAAGCCCTCAGCAGCAGCAGTCCTCAGGGCTCGGGATCTCGGGGGAATGACAGAGGCGTGCAAATTGTCACTGTTAAAAGTCCTAATTGCTTGAATCCTTCAAGCTTCAAAGCATGCCCTTCTTGTGTGGCGGTAGAGCTGGTACACACTTCTCTTAGATGGAAAGGTTGATTGCATCTGTGGCATTTAAGGGTAGAGCTAGTCTGAGGATTGCTTATTGTGTGGTCCCCTGATGGTCTCCTCCCCGTTCTCTTCTCCTCTGTGTTTCAAAGACCTGTCACCTCACGGCTTGTCAAAATCCTCCCTTTAAGCAGTAAGCAAAAATAGAACCTAATGATTGAAGTTCCATTCCGTAAACTTGTGGTTGCAGTTCAGAATAACAAGGCTAGGAATAACAGTTGCATGTGTTTTGTGTGTGCGTACACATGGGAGTAATTGAGAGCATATTCCTTGTACTGATTTCCCAGTCATATGATTATATATTGTATTGTTTATATGTTAAAACAGTTCTATTACATCATTTCATAAAATGCCCATTTTCTCTTTTACTGGGATCTGGGTTCTTGGGGCAGGAAGTAGAAAAGACAGAAAACCTCGTAATGACATCCCCTAAATGTCCCCACAACTGTCCCATCAAGGACTCCCATCCATTGGTTATTTGTCCCGTGATACCAGTTCATACATTATTTGCTGTCTGTATTTTAACATATAATCTGTGAGGAAAAACTACATAAATGCCATCTAGGCCACCAAGGGATTGGATGCATCAGTAATTGATGTAGCAGAGGTTCGACTGTCAGTGGAAAAAGTGTTGCGTTTCAGAATGTAAATGTGCTGCTGTACCATTTAATATGGCATACATTACTGGTGATAGTCCTTCCACTAATGTGAATAAATGATGATACTTTTGGCTGGGAAATCCTTTAAGTGAGGATTTGTGGCAGTTAATCATTATGAAGTGGAAAGTGAGGTTCTCTCATGTCCAATAATGGTAAAGTGAATCTCGTAAAATGGACCCTTTTGAAATCAAATAAAACACCCTCCTGCCGGCTGCACTTAGACTTTGGCGCGTGAAGACTTTCTGTCTTTGGAGCACATGGAGATTGATTTCTCTTTGTGGACAGGTGAGGAGTGCCTATTAGCTAAAATAGAAATATCAATCAGCCTAATTCAGTTGCGGTTTTCATCCCTTAAGGCTCGATTACACCTTCACTTCAGGTTTTGTCTCATGTCTGTCCAGTGCCGCACTCGAGTTTTGTTTGTCTCAGCACCGTGCCATAGTGAGGAATACTAAGGCTCGAACGTTCCCTAACTGTTTTCCCCATCTCCGAACTCTCCTGGAAGAGACACTGGGACAGAGACAGTGGAAAACTGTCTCAGTCAACCCTGGAGGACATCGGCTGTGATGATGATGGAGCTCTGGAGGCACGAAAATCCCTGCAGGATCATATTCCACCTCTTCTTGTGTGTGTGTGTGCTTGTGTGTGTGTTTGTGTGTGGGTATACGCACACGCTTGTGCACACATATGTAAATGCAAACTGGTCTTTGTTTGTGTTATGAAGTGGCTGTCTCATCTTTCCAGTGGGCATATTTGTTCTCTCCTTTGTGAATGTGTGTGTGTGTGTGCCCTGGCTCAACACATATGTGCCTTCCCATGAATGTTTGCGTGTCCGTAACAATGAGCCAGCAAACTCCTCATTAGCAAGCTGCTTTATGCATCCTGGACGGTCCCCAGTGGAAAGAGGAGAAGGGAGCTGAACGGGACGCCACCCCCGCCAATGGCAGCGAGGCCCGGGTCAGGAGAGGTACCCGTCATGTCTGTCAAGACCATCCACTTACCCAAGTGAATTGTGACTCTTGCCTGAGCACTGATCATTCAGTTCCCAATTTCCTCACACACGAGCGAGATAGATTTCAGCCTGAAAGCAGTTACATATGCAAATGCGTCGCGGGCCTTGGAGTCTTTCTGTTGTTAAGTAATTCTATCCTTTGTCTTGTTTTCTCTCGCCCACATTTGAAGCCTGAGTGGCAGTTGTGACTACTTAAAGCTGCGCCACGAGTCAATGAAGAGCTCAAGTTGTATTTGTGTTCCACTGTGCAAGCAACTACTTGATTTAATAATGCCGTTTTATGAAGTATGATTCATATTTCAAAGGCCGCATATCTGGAGTGGAAATAATTCAGCGCTAAGGCTTAGAGAGACTTAAAACTTTGATCCTCGTTGGTGATCTTGAGTTGCTTTTGCTTTCTTCTTATTTTCTTGTGTGCATGTGCGCACATCAGCGTGTTTTTGTTCTGCCTATATGAAAACAGGCCTCTGTAATAGAGTCATTAGCTGTGGTTTGATGGCTGTAGCTGTCTTCAATATGCCCAAGACACCCCGACTTCTCTTGACTTTCCCATGGAGTCTCCGTCAGCGCACTTGGGTGGTAATCGGCTGATGATCATCCTCATCACATTTATCATCCCCGTAGCCTCCAACGCCTCCAAACACATGCAACATCTCAATACTTCTCGTGTGAAGAACTGATTGCTTTTAGATAACAGTTGCTGGAATGCTTTGATTTGATTGCTTATGGCGCAAACATTGAAAATACGCAATCAGATTTTAGTAGAATGCTTTGATTTCTCACTCAGACCTCCTGACTGATCGCTGATGAATCTACACATATTCTTGTAATAGGATATGTGGACAACATTGTGCGTAGGAGTTTGCTATCTGCAATATTCCTCTGACTGCTTACAGATGTACTGGCCCATCTCCTCATAGCCTCGTACCAGTAATTAAGCCAGAGAACAATGACTTGGGCACATAGTAAAGAAAAACAGGAAAGCTTCATTTTTTTTCCTCCTTTACTCCATCTCTTTTGATGCTTCAAAAGTCTGGCCAATTGTAAATCTAAAAGCATATTAAGAAAGGACAGGAAATGCTGACACACAATGCCCCTGGACCCGGTTCAAAGCTATCATATTTTAATTCCATCAT
>OMLF01040170.1:4380-23742 GCA_900302615.1 Holocentrus rufus | reverse complement strand
AGGCAAATGGGTTCTCAGGTCCCTAAAACACTATTGTGGACAACAACAACAACAACAACAACAACTACCAAAAAAAAAAAAAAAGATGTCGGCAGTGATGTTTACACTGCAGGTGGGGAGACAAAAATGAGTGAGAAGAGTGAAATCTACAGAAACAAGACATTCCTCATTATTTCCTAATTACTCTCTAAATTTCAAATACAGGAAATAATAGAGGGATCGAACTATTCCTTATTCTGCTAGGGGTCCCTCGAGGACTCCTGGAACCCCTCTCAAGGGCCCTTGGAAGTCCAAAACCATCTCTGTCTATGTAGAGTACTCATTATTCTTACTCCTTTCCAGTATTTGTGGTTGGATCCAAAGTGCACAGAGGGTTTAAATTTGACCATCTCGCACAGTAGGTGCATATCTCCGCATGTCCAGTACCCTTTCTTGTATTCCACAGTGATTTTTTTTTTTTTACCTCAGTGACAGCACTCATTAATTCCCTCGATGTCAAGTTTCCCCAGTGGGGGATGTCTCATTTTTGGGAACAAAACTCTTGCTCCTGTGCTATTATGCCAGCAGCAGAGAATGCTTATCCTCCAGTTGTTACGTCTCCTGTGCTCCCTTAGCAAAAGATGGATGAGTTCATCATATATTTGGGCTATACGCTCTCAGAGTCCACTCTCATCGTACATCAGTAAGCAGCCATGGGAGAAGTAAACAGATGCTTTACTGTGAGTATAACATCCAACTGGAATAGAAGCCTTTTCTGGTAAAAGTAACAGTCTTCCATTCATGTTTATACCTCAGTAAATATCCTGGTGGAGGAGCTGTTGTAAATTGCCACAAGTCCTCCATTAGAATAGACAACATTAACTTTATTGTCCACCCTCAAGTATCTCAAGTGAACAGACCCTTTACTTAAGTATATAAGTGTCCTAATGTAATTAGTATTCTGGTAAAACTAAGAGTTTTTCATTAGGAATTCTACTTAAATAAAAGTAGAAATAGCCCAGAGGAGAAATAATTGCAGTGTACTGGTAAGAGCCTTCCCCAGAATAAATAAAATTAACTTAATTGTCCAACTTGCCTTTGCTTTGCCCGAATACAATAAGTTTCAAAGTTCTGCTCAGTGCTCATTTAATTAATATTCAATATAAAAAAAATCAAAAAGTAACTTTTTATTGGTTAAGATAGACTTTTCTTTCTTGCTTGTAATGAGGTAATCGGTGCTGCTGTTAGAAAAATGCATGTAAAAGCAGAACATTTGCTTGGAAATGTAATTGGGTGTCAGTGAGAGATATACTCAAGTAAGATATTAGTACCTTGAAACATTGATATGTGCTTCTCATTAGATTTCAGTTCAGGTTTTATATTCCTAAGTTTAGGGCATTGTCTAACAAAGTTGCAGACAGATCATCTTAGTCTGATTCTTGATGAAAAATACTTGGCCAGTGTTCAACTTAAATATGAATATTCAGCAGTTACAAAGGTAGCATAACACAGACCTAAGATTATGCCAAAGGGGTATAACTCAATATTTGAAAGCTGCTGTGGATGTTTCTACACTGAATGTACATTGTCATTGGGCCAGAAGAAGGACAGCTGCACACACTGCAAGAGGGACAGAAGGTAGCAGAAAGCCAGTAGAGAAAAAGAAAATAATGATCAAAATAGTCATTTTTCTAACTAGTGGAATTATAATGCAACTGACTACCTTTTTTGTGCCCTTAGAGTTCCCTCAAAGCCACTCAGGTTTCCAAACAACACACTTTTGGGGATTGCTCAAACATCAAACTCATAATGCACCGTAATTTTCTGTCACATTGCACCAGTCAGGTTAAACAGGGGGAGGAGGTCGTGTGACTGAAGCAGGCAGTAGTTTGATGCTGAAATATCGTGGTGGAAAGTAAGGCTATGGAGGTGAGGAAGGAAGACAGATACATTTATCTTTAACTCCAACACTCGGGGTTCAGTGCCCAACTCAGTTGAACTTTGTTTTATTTATACATGATCAAATGCTTAACTTTACCAGATTGTTTTTTTGTTGCCTAACTTTATTCATATCCTTGGCTCAAACCTTAACCATGACCATAACCTTAACCTTAACCCAAGTTAAAATAGTAAAAACAGGCCTTAACCTAAGTTAAGACAGTAATTGGCTATGCAGCACAAATTCAGGGAGCATAAATTTTTTGTCAGATATCACACAAACTTTGTAAACATTTTGTGAAACCCACTGTTACACTCTTTCACTTTGATAGATTACAGCACTTGGCTCTCTTCAGTATTAGGCTGTGGGTCCGTAAAGGGAAGATTTCTAAGAGATAAGAGGCAGATTTCAACTGTACTTGAAATTTGGAAAGAACAAATAAGACTGGAGTACTCAGTGCTGTACTATTTCGATGCTGCATTCACCCCAAGGTAAAACGAACTGTTTTATTCTTGGACTATCTCTGAACGCTCACTCACACAAAGATTATGAAAGTGGATTAACCCTGACCTTAACCCAGAGTAAAGGTTGGCAGGGTTCACAAAAACTCTGCAAGGGGAACAATGGTAGTGAAGTGTGATGTGAATGAAGAGGTTAAAATTTAAAGGTGCATCATTTCATTTCAGTGTATCATTACATCTTAAAACATATACATTAGTTTAATTGCTGCACAAAAAAAACAAACAAACAAACAAACAAATAAATAAATAAATGACAATAAAAGACACCACCACCAAGAACACTGACATCCTCTACCAGCCCAGCATCTACACTGCACACTACAAATGATTTGAGCATGTTGGGGTGGCACGATGCCCGATAGTTTCATTCTGTTTTTCTTATATAAAATGCATTTTGAATACTACAGGCCTCTGTGTGCTATAACAAGCTCATATTCAACAGTAACTGTGCACTGAACCTGGGCCAATTAATGTTGGACTGTTAACCTTAATAGTACACATTCCTTGCTACAGCACTTAAAAAACTGCTGGTGTGATATGGTGGTGATTAAAAATGCTACATATAGTATGATTTTTATTCTTTTGCATCTCGCACAAAGCCCAAGGGCCTGTTCACCCAATCATGTTTACAGACGATTGTTCAGACTCTGAAGTTCAGCTCATTTGACAAGGTGACATCAGTGCTATTCAAACTAGAACACACCAAAATGCCTTAAAATGTGCGTATTAGAAGTGAGAACGAAATCTGAACCAGGAAATGACTCTGAAACGCAGTGGTTTATGGGTAGAAGGAGGCACCTGAAAGCCAGCGGTTTCTCATGCTGAAAAGGCCAGGAAAGCAAACAAAGCGTTAACTTGCAGTCAAGGTGCCAATCTGCCTCAATATGGAGAAAGGAACACATTTTCCAAGCCCTTGAAATAAAGCACACATAGACTGGATTATCATCAGACTCATCTTAATTTACTGAGTCCTGGAAGGATGACAAATACCAAAACTAATAAACAAACAGATGAGCTCCTTGTGAGTCAATGAAACTTTTCTTAAGATGCCTGTTTGTGAACCTAAATGAACCAAATACCAAACTGCAAAACTTTTCAGATCAAACGGCACAAACTGTAGGTGTGATCGCACCCGGCGTCACGAATAGCTCATTCACTGTTCTGCATCGTCAGTATTCTTTCTATTCTCAGCACTGTGCACACAGGCTGCACTGATATGTCATAAGTGCTCTCAGCCAGAGAACACCAGCATCTTACTGCACTTTGCTGTCAGCAGATTAGTCAGTTACCTGCTCCTATCTATGTCCCCGTTTTGTGAATAACAGAGTGTACGGGCCGAGAAATGTTTGCCTCCGTCATTTATAAGTCTTCCAGCCACTCTGCATTAGTCAGAACCACTTAGGCAACTAAACACAGGTGGTACCACTGCAGTCTGGCTTCCACTTTGGAGACGCACACACACACACACACACACACACATGGTGGATGGGAGGATTAAACTCTGAACTGCTCTCTATCTCTGCTTCATTCCTCAGGGTTCATACAGCCTCCCGAGAGCAAAATTCAAGCCCTTTTCAAGCACTTTCAAGGTGCTTAAACCAAAATTTCCAGACTCTTTCATCTAATCTGTTAAATGCAACTGGGAAAAAAAAGTTCCTTTAACCAACAGCAATCAATGTTTATTGTCACTTTATTTTTTTCATCAGCTGTTCATATTGTAGATTGTAGTTTTGATCAGGATTATCTGATGATTATTTGATTTTTATTTGATTCTTGAGTACAGGATCGTTTCAAATATTAAAAGATTTTATAAATTAGTGACTGTGTAGATGAAATACCAGATTATGTTGAACGTCAAGCATATTTCAAGGAGTATATTTGAATTCAGGTCCTAACCTTGAAAACATAACACTTAAAATTAAACATTTTTCAAACTTTCAAGACTTTGTGCAAACCATGATTCTTGAATAGAGTCTACCGTTTGTAGTCCTGAGTGGAGTTCAGGTCAATCGAGCAGCAGCATGCAGCCTAAAGCCTGCCTCTGCTGCTACATGAAAGTTCAACTGTGTGTGTGGCAGAGAGACAGAGCAAGAGGCAAGAGCAGAATGGAATAATCTATTATCTTGCAAGCAAAGAGTCCAATCCACATGTGTGACGATACTCGCCCTCCTCCGATGTTATGCACAGCTGAAATAACCACACACACAATGGCGTTCTTGGGTCATCTAGTGTCCTATTGTAGGTCTTCAAACTTTTGCATACTCTAGACCTGCAAGTTGATTTCCGTTAAGTCACAAACCCACATTTGAAGTGATTTGGCCCTGTGCAGACCCTGATATAAGAAGGTATTTTGCATTGTGTTAAGCAGTCAAGGTGCTCTATGCAAAGCTGATGAGGTTGAGACTGATTCAAGTTGGCTGGTCATGAGAACCATGTAGACTGATCAAATCCCATTACATCAATATACATGCTTATTACATATTTTATTTTATTTATTTATTTTTGCAGTTTCTGCAGTTTTACATAGTGTGTGTTTAAGGGCCCCCTGGGAGCCACTCAAGGAGCCATGGGGTTCATCGGACCCGCTTTGAAAACCACTGCCCTAAGCAAGAATACCTCTGCCCCTGAATACAGAGTGTATACAAGTATAATGCTTTTTAAGACCTTTTCAAGACAATGTTTAAGATAATTTAAGACTGATTGTTGGACAAATCATCCTTTTCTTGTTCAAATAAGCACTGCAGGTAGATCTAAAGCTAAGTACTATGCATTTGGTCCAAGACAGAGGACACTTTTATGTTTATATTTATTCATCTTAAGAAGGGAAGTGCACATTAATGAACAGTGCACTTGGATGCACCGTGTAAATGTGCCATATTTAGCTATACAGAGTCATTTTCATCTGTAGTCCCTGGATAGACTGAGGGTTTATAGAAAGGTAAAAGAACACAGTGTATATGTAATGTGACAGACAGATGAATAAAACTATGCAAGAACTAACAGGCAACAAGCAGCTGTGAGCACATGAAAACACATAAAAACAGCATAGAGACCCTGGCACCCTGCAATCCAACAATTAATTCTATGTCTAAGTATGGTTGGTTATTAATTAGATGATTCGATGTATTGTTTTTTTGTTTCCTTTACTTTAGATACTGTAATTTCAAGTTGCACATATCTTGGCACAGGTTAGTGCAAGGATTCCCTGGATTCCTCTGTGACAGACAGGAAAGTGTGATGGTCAGTTGAGTTCATTTACAATTGGCACTTTTCCAACAGGTAAGTGTAGCAGGTAAATACAAAAGCAGGATTATGTTCAGATGCAGATGCACGGTTTGAAAATGTTGACTCGGATGCATAAGAACTGACTTAATTTTGACAAAAGAAACAAATGGATAAATGAAATTTGATGTGTTTATATTGAAATTGTGGCGTCCTGCCCAGCTGTCAGTATGTTGTCAATGCCAAGGACCACCACTGACGACGCCACCCACACACCTGGAACACCTACCCATTTAACTGCAATGTCACACACACCTGCAAAGCCCACGTGTCCTTGGTGCCACACTCAAGGCCATGCACACCTGCAAATGTCACACACACACACACCTGCAGTACCCATCCACACCTGTGACACCACACACATACAGCACGCACACACCTGTGATACCACACACCTGCAGTCCCACACATACATTTGCAATGCCACTGCACACCTGCTATACGTTCATGATTCCACACATGCACACACACTTACAATGTCACACACCTGCAATGCCACACACACTCCTGTGATGCCACCGCACATCTGCAATTCCCTACATTAACGATACCACACATTTACATTACACACAGTTACAATGTACACACACACACACACACACACACACACACACTCTTACAGTTTGACACACACAGACTCCTGTGATGCCACACACACATGCTCTTGCCAGCACAAATCTACAATACCCACACAAATCTGGGATGCCACACACACACACACACACACACACACACACATACACACACTAACAATGACACACACTTCTCTAATGCCAACCAGCAGCACCACAGTCGTTACTATGGCAACCAGTAGTTAACATATCTGATCTCCAGAAGGGAAAAAGAGATGCTTCCTTGGAAAGCCAGTATCTTCTTATTTAATCATTTTGTCAGTTTACTCCTAAATTGTTTTAAAGAAAGAGGCTTTACTGACTTATTTTGCACTGACACCTGCTGTGGCCACGTGAGCTGACATCACTTCAACATGTGAAGGGTTTTGCAGCAGCAAATAGTAAGAGGATACAGCATGGAGCAAAATGAGCGTGAAAATGAAAGTACATTGATATATAACAAAAGCATAGAATATAATCATACAATAAGTATGCATTCTTTAAAATATGAGAGTATGTAAAAATACACATACATAAATTAAGCAGCATGAAAAAGTGGATAAAACACCATACACACATAATCAATGCAGATGCAAGCATTATTGTCAACAGAGCTCCTGCAGAAAGATCAAGATCTCGATTCACCCTGTCGGGGCTTAATTCATAATTATGACCAGTTCAAAGTACATAATCCTTGCATTCAGTGAGGAGACGGAGCAGTTTCATCTGCACAAAGAAATAATTTAATAACAACAAACTAAGCCAATTAGCTGTTGGCAGTTACCTTGCAGCGTGTCAGTGTATTGTTGACTGTGTGTGTGCAGCATCTTATATTTCATTGCATTGAGCGCTGTATGCTTTGTACTTGTTGCTCGGGCTGACCAATGAGAAAATGTGTATGCCTTCAGATGAACATTAAGAGGAAAAAGAAAACACTCCTCACCCACTGAACATTAACATCCAATCCATGTGCTATATGTAGCTATATTTTGCTTGTTGGAGAGCAAAATCTTAAACCTCTAAATCATATATTTGTTGGTCTCTCACGATGTTGTGCCATGTCAGCCAGGGTTACAATCAGGGTTTGAGTTATAATCTGAGCTTTGTGGGGGTCTCTAAAATAAGTAACATTAGTGGCAGAGATAAATGAAAGACTAACTGAATAAATAAATAAATAATGTGCAAGAAAAAAGAAAAAGAGAGAGAGAGAGAGAGTTCACTGTGCCTTATGTGGTCCAAAAATTTTACACACAGAGCAGCCCACACTACTTACCCAGGCTTGCAGTCCACCCAGTCAGCAGCAAAAGCCTTTTTTCGCCGGCATGATAATTTTGTATTAAAGTTACTCTACTACAATAGTAATACTGGCTGATTCTTCCATATTGGTTTGAACGTTCACAACCCCCGCATTGCTCTCAACAGGCAGAGTTGGCGTAACACTGCGCACCATTGGGGCCTGGTGGTGGTGCAGCCTTCATCCATGAGAGAATATAATGCATAGGTCTTTTTTGAAAATACATTTCTTTTGGCCTATTTATCTTGATAATAACTATTATTGTTTAAAAAAAAGCATTACTTGTGATTAGAACAATGGTTGTTGTTTATGCATTATTAGTGACCCCCAAAGATGTATGAATTTACTTTCTTCATGGAGGCCCAGACCTCTCCTTATGGGACCTCAGCTCCCATTGGCTCCCAAGTAACTCAAACACTGGTTACGATGCAATATCATTTTTTATTTTTTATTTCTTATGAAGTAGTTTCCTGTAAACCTATTCTTCATTTTAATTCTACAGTTTCTTCAACTGAATAGGTGGATCACCTTGTTTTAAAGGTCTGCTAACCCTAAAAGCATTGCATTATTCTAAATATCAGTGGAGAATTTTAGTGTCCCATGATTACATTAATTCTGAAGAATATAAATACGGAGTCCTCGTAATTTTGGCATGAAAATGGTCAAATTTATGGATATTGAACATCAGCACAAAATCTCACCCATCTCAATCTCACCCAAAATCCGACAACTTCAATATAAAAACACTGGTATTGTATCAGTCTCAAAAAACCCTATTGATCCAATCTTAATGAACTATTAAAGCACATTTGTTATCCTATACAACCTTGTGAAATGTGTTTGTGTGTGTAGCATGTGTCCAGTGCACTGAAAAAAATAATCTGAGCAGATATAAATGTAGAATAATTAAATCTCTAATATTAAAGTTATGGTTGGTAATCCTGGAGAACTAGCAAGAGAGCTAGCAAGATTTGAAAGTGGCACCTCCTTTTTCCTTATCAAGATGCATTCATGTAATCCCAGTCAATCTTCTTAGGTACACCCCCACAACAAACAAAATCTAGTTTTATTTACTCTGATATATCATTTCGTGAAGTGGGAGGAGCCGCGAGTTCCAAAGAATTTTCCCTATGTTTTCCCCATTTTACAAAAAATTAAGTAGATTATAGACTATAGTCTTACTTGATATACCTAATAATATGATGCAATAATCTGATGCAAAAAGATACTTTTTTTTAAGTAGATCAAGCAGGATTTTTTTTTATCAGTGTGTTATTACAAACTAACAGTGTCTATTTATAATCATAATTTAACATATACAGTATATCTTTCAATTAACTGCACAAAAAATTCCATAATCAATTATGGGAAAGTGTCAGCTGTTATTTAAAGGACTACCATACAGATATTCTTCATTATTATGGCCTAGAGCAAAAAGTCAACAACCCTGACTTGTGATGCAAATGTTTTCATCCAGGCGACCGGACTTCTAGATAATCTAATATATACATCCATATCCATACATATGTATTTACATCTAACTAAATATCTGTCTGCTGGCTATCTTTATCTATTTTAATGGACCACCCAGAAGAATCAACACCCCTCTGGCAATGGAGACTTGCCTTGTCATATATCATTGCGTTATTTTGAGTTATATAAGGGCTTTAAATACTGTATCTTTACTTGACTGGCATCATTTTAAACCCCATGCAAATGCAAGGAGGACATTACTGAAAGGCTTTTTATCTACTTCAACACTAGAGATGACTTATCTGTGAACCATAATGACTTGTCTCTCTCATTCTGTCTCTTCCATCATCTCATAGATCCTGGAACACTCATTCCTTTGCATCTGCTCTGTGATGAAGGGCTATAGAAATAAACTTGGCTTAACTCATTGTGGAATTTATTGAAATTCGCAAAATAATCAGCCAGCGCATCGATCCAATTTGACTGAAAATATCCTGAATTAAGGCTTATAAGTCTGGAGACAAGACAAAACCTTTTGCCATGCTTATATACACACACACACACACACACACACACACACACACACACACATCTAGAGGCAGCTCAACAGAAATCTATTCTATTCCGCTGCGCTTTTATCTCTTGCAGCAACTGATTATGCCAGAAAATGCTGTCAAAATGTCACAAAACATCCTTAAAGGGGTTGAAAATATACTTAAACTAACATAATGAACCACAAGGATAAGAAGAACATAGCAACCTTAATTATTTCCTTATTAGTCTATATTTTTCTTACATCACCAACTAGTTTTATTACGTTTTCAACCCATATAGAGGGCATTTTATTGCATTTTTACATGTTGCTACACTATCAGCAACTTTGTCTGTGTCTCCCTCTCTTACTTTCTGTTGTTCTGTTGGTCTCTCTCTCCTCTCTGGATGTCTCTGGTGATCTCTGTCAGGCTCTTGTGCCGCTAAGCTGTGCCATCGCATCCATATGCCTCTCCAAGCTGATAGCCACTAGGCAAATCGCTGGCTGTCCCATTGGCACAGAAATGAAAAAGACTGCTGGAAGAATAAGGAGTCTATCCAAAATCTCACCCAGAGTAAATTACTGTGTCTCTGCTGCCCATGCAGTGTGATGGAGGGGAGAAAAAGATAAGAAAAATTCAATATAAAACCTTGTCTAATGCCCCCAAAATGCCAAGGCCAATGCTTTAATACGAGTTTATTTGGAAACCCTTCTAGACACAGTGTTATTCAGCAGGAAAAAAGCTGGTAGAGCTGTGCAGTCGTAATCAAATAGAATTTATTCAACCGGTAATTCCAGCCTTGTGAAGGACTGGGTGGGTTTACACGCTGGCAAGTGGCAACCACAGAGCCGGCTGTCCATCTTCCTCTCTAATTTCCTCTGTTCATTACTGTTACGTGCGCATACTCCTTATCAAACAGTAGTCATGCATTGGTAGCCGCTATTTGAGCACCACAGTCGAACCAAATGAAAATAACTACAAGACGAGGCACAGACGTATTCAAAATGTGACTCAAGCCTACATCACCACCGTTTCTTATAAGTAAAGTTATCAGTTTAGCCGTGTTTGCTAATCCAGTTATGAGATTTACATGCGTCGATCCAAATCCAGGTTATCTGCAACTAACACATGCATGTAAACATAGACGTTGGCCTATTATTCAACATATTAGCACTCAGGGCGGGAAGCTCAAATTATGTAAAGAAGGGGATAAAGTCATATTGGTGCATCCCAGGTTGCACTGTTTAGAAACAGAAAAAAAAAAAAATCAAAAACAAAAGTGGAAATCCAGGGTGGACATCAGGCCACATTTCAAGATAAAAGAGCATATTTAGTCACCTCTCAGCTTGACGCCATTGATGCAGATGATTTGTGTTTTTTGAAGATCCAACTTCCCGTTTTGCGAGTTGAAAAAATCGAGTTGCATTCGGAAGCAAAAAACACTGTTTGTGGGTTTTTCACCAGGTTACAAGGAGACAGTAAAGTGTTTGAGGACTATATCTAACAGGACTTTACATTTTTAGATGTGTCTCTCTTATCACATCAAATTTCTTAGCATTCACAGAAAATTCTGTCCTGTGAGCAGCCATCTTGAAACCAGTTTGCGTTAGGTTTAACTGATTTGACCTTGGTAGGATATTCATCTTCACTTCCTGCTGGGAAACTGGAATACGATAAACGTGACCACATGAATGGGACATAACTACTGTTAGCTAATGTTGGACAACAGCTAAGCACTCAAAAACGTCCTAGCTAGCATATGATATCGTTATCATATGATAGCAAAGGCATCATTTAATACAAAGTCATGTTAGCCATATTTATTTTTGAAGTTCACTAAAGTGTGGAAGTAAAATGAACTGGATGTAACGGCACTTTTTATTTTTACAATTACAATTACAATTGGCATTTAGCAGACGCTTTTATCCAAAGAGACGTACATGTGAGATTTTAACACGAGCAATGTACTAGTCGGAGACAAGGACAAGAGTAAGTGCAGAGATTTGATTATATGACAAAACCTAGTTTACACAATGCAGTCTAGTGTTGCTTTTATTTTATTTATTTTTTTATCCAATGTGCACATTAGTTACCCCTGTTATTGGTCTCAAAACAGCAGGAATCCAGCAGTGCATATAGCCTAGCATATAGTTTTGCTCTGGCTAACTGTAATGGCACAAGCCACATCAAAAATTAAATTTACATAAACCACTGAATCAAACACCTGGCCAGGGCAATAACCTGTTGTACACATTTTTAAATAAGTGGCTAAGCCATTCAGCTTTATGTCAACCCCTCTGAAAGTTTCCACACTTGAATGAGAGTGTCATGGCTGCTGTGTAAATATGGTGAACTGAGTTAACTGGGTTTTATTCAGTCGTTGGTACTCATGTTCAGGCCCTGTAACACTCTCCAGGAGGCTTTTGTCTGGGCTTTACCAGCCGTAGCCGTGGCAATAGCTGTAATTGATATGTCTGCCATGATAAGAACCAATCAGCTGAGGGCAAGGACCGATATTTTACCAATGTGATAATAGCAGCCATTTGTCAGTCCCAGTAGGACGAAGGGATTCTTCACTACAATTGATCAATCAATCAGTAGCAGAGCTGGAAGCACAGACTGGAGATATTTATTGGCCTGCAGCACCAGAGTGTAACTGTGTGTGTGTGTGTGTGTGTGTGTGTGAGAGAGAGAGACAGAGAGAGAGAGAGGGAGTGAGTGACTAAACGAGCGACGACGTGTGTGTAAGTGAGTGAGTCAGTCTGAGTTTGCATGTTTATTTGCTTGTGCGTGTTTGTTCGCCTGTGTGTGTGTGTGTGTGTGTGTGTGTGTGTGTGTGAGTGTGAGTGTGTGTATCCCCAGGCTAAGTCTATGAGAGGCCAGATGTTAGTGGAGACAGAGAGAGTCTGGGGACCAGACAGGCACACGCACACACACACGCACACACACACACACACACACACACACACACACACACACACACACAAACAATGGCCATATACAGACACTTATTGTGCATTCATACATGCTATCATAAAGGCATATACAGTTGCATGCATGTAAGCAGTAACATATGCATATTGCTGCACCTCCACATAAACACTCAGTCATTTACATTCACACATACACACTCAGCCCAGCTTTTAATCTACAGTTACTTGCAGGTTTGGATTGTACTTGTCTACCTCATAAACATGGACCTGACACCCAACATGTCTCATTTCTGCTGAAACCCCCCCAAATTTAATTGTGAATAGAGACATTGGATTGCATCTGGGTTATAAGAGACTAATGATTACAAAAACACCATCAAAACAGAAAAGGCACACATGCCAGGGAGAGCATCCAGCTTCAAGAAAGGACTGAGATAGTTAAAAAGAAGAAGGCTCTTTTAATTTGCCATGTGCTCAAGAAGTCTTTTTGAACTTTTTGACCCTTTTGCATCATGTCAAATGATGCAAAGCGCTTAAATCTCATTTTCTTAATGTCCTGTTGTGGGGCTTGATGCACTAACTGGCTGATGTTTGAGCTCCTTTTGATGGCATAGAAACCCAAACAAACCCCAGGAGGTAAAGCATCTCAAGAGCCCGAGCCTGACTGAAGGCCAACAAGAGTTATTTTTCAACACTTTTTCTTTCTTTAAACCGAGACCAAACATAGCGTGGTCCTACCAACTTTGATCATAAATATCAGGCTATACCAAGGACAGCTGTATTGTAATTGTACAAGATTTTTCTCCAAACCATGCCTGCTTGAGCTATTTAGGTCAATACTTTTCAAGCACTGGATCAAACTAAAAGCAGTGTTCTGGATAAATAAATATCTAAAATTACTGCCAGTGTCATGTTTCCAAAACCTTTCAATGTTTCTGCAAAGTATGATGAATAAAACATTGTGAGATTATACTTTCAAAAGTACACAATATCAGTAGCACCTTCCTAATCTTGAGTTGCACCTCATTTTTTTGCAAAACCGTACATCAAGGCCTGAAATTCTGTCTTTACACCGTCTCCTTCCCTTCATTTGCATACGACAAGGAACGATGCTTTCATCTGGATTCGCCTGGTCAGTTTATTTATTTCATGGGAAAACTCAGGCATGCATTATGCTTTGAATGTCCCAGGGTAGACAGCAGCTCAAAAAGAGCATGCATTTTGTTAGCTTAGTACATATAGTAGCCTGCTGATTCTATTTTGGGTTGAGAGAAAGTTGCTTTTGAAAAAGTGGGTCTCCCGAGGAGAAAAAGTTTGAGAACTTCCTGTGTAGGTGTATGTTAATACTTTGTACAAAGCTTTCCCAACCTTGAAGTCAGGATCGCAGGGCTGCTTTTAAATCGCACAGAGGCAACGGTGAAAGCCACGCACGTCAAAAAATGTCCATCTTAACCAGTCAAGTAGCCTAATATTAGGCCTTATAATCTATATTTTCTTGAAAGAGTGTGGTGCGATATTTCCACTGGCTTCCGATGCAGTTCCCCTGGTCTCAGGAATTTTCAAGAAATGTGCCAGCATCTTGAAACATAGTAGAATAACCTATGATTACATTGTAACCTTGGTTCTCTGAGTGAAGACACTATCTGTCCAGCTTTTAGTCTGCTCAGAGACATATTTCGATCAAGCTATCAGTGATTCCACACCAGCTCAGGTGCTTTAGACTGTGACTGTGTAGACTGTGGGGTGTGGCCGGCCAGGCTGGTGTGTCTTAAAGCCGTCGTGATCATTCCCTGTACATATGCAATATGTAACGTGGAGAGAAAGGACGTGAAACAATTTGCTCTGGAAACAAGTGAATTGATCTCTGCCTATTGGAATTTTTTCTCTTGTTTTAGGAAGAAGAACATTTCACTCAATATTAGATTACATAACTTGTTGAGATGGGTATATTTTTGCAGTGTGCAGTCTAGCAGATATTATGCAATTTGAAGTGAACAGCTCTCAAAAGCAGCAGGATTTCCGGTTCTTTTGTTTCTGTAACTGGGAGATCACACTGTTCTTATCTTACCTCATGTTCACATGGTCAGCCAGAGTTTCTGGGTGTTTGATGGCTGCTAAATGGTTGTGTGACTGAAAAACTATAATTATTCCCATTACCTGATACGACTCACACTCACGTCCTGATATGGTGTAGATAAATATAATGCCAGTAAAGTTGGCTTTAACTGGGTGGAAGTATTCCCGTTATGCTTTGATTTTATCAGTCAGAAGGATGCCAGGAACATTGGCCATCGACTCTTGTTTGCCTTCTCAGATCATTCACACAGGTACTGTGTACACCTGTGTGCACAGGAGAGCTAACTGAGTCATCCTGACTTCAGAAAGTGAGGAGGCAACCACCACGTTTTGAGGTGTAATGCAAATGATAATGAGTAGTGTAAAAAAATCACAGCTCCCAGGGAGTGATAAGTAACCTTTTGAAATGAGTAATAAATGATAAGCACTACGGATATGACGGTTTATGAGTCACAAGCCAAACTGGTTTCACATGGGTTTTTGGATTTGAAGACTCTCAAAGGCCACATAACCAACTTTAGGGGCTACAGATGATTCAACAGATGCAATGAGCATTGTATTGGGACATATTCACTGAGCAGGGGTGGCTATAAGACTTTTGTTTTCTAATGGGTTAGAGAGACTCGTCTTTTTTTGTAGTTTTGAAATATCAAACAAGTGATATTTGCGACAAAGCATTAAAGTTACAGTACAGAAATTATGCTTTTTTTACATTTTTGTTGTTCCATCTTTGTTGGTGTGCAGAGATTACCCAGAGATCACCTGTCAATCAAGCAGTTGTCGGTGGGACTGGGATGTCAAAGACAATAAAGTACAAAGATAGTGGAATGTACTGCTACTTACAGCTCCGTCAAAGCAATGATCAAGTGGGAAAACTGCAGAGCAGACAAAGCAGGACTGGTATGGCAAGTCAGAAGGCTCAGCAGGTGGGTGTAGCTTTGTGCTTATTGGCGTCAGTAGGAAATTGTGAGAAGCTTGCAGTGTTACTGGAGATGATTTCTGTTAGCAGAATACAAGCCTTAAGTTTTTCTTGAAGCTCAAAGAGTTCTAATGAAGTTAATGGAAGAAAAAAAAATTGAAAAATAGTCTCATTTTAGAGTGGCTTCACTGTCAAAATGAGAAACTGATTGAAACTTTAATTGTTTAATTGATTTCCTGCTTTATGTAATCACAATATTTCCAAGACTCCCCAAAGATATTAGCATAGTTGAGAAATTTTAAACAAATTAATGTTACATGGTCGTGCTAACATTAGCTTGCGGGCGCTGTTGTGTTCGCTGCATCAAATGACAATCTGTTTTTAACAAGGTGGATGAATTGGACACCGACATCAGGCCAGGCTATGCTAACTACCCAGTTCTTCTTCTTCTGTTTGCTCTATACAAAGTGGAAACGTAAAACGCATCACTTCCTGTGCAGCAGGAAAGAGCTACCAGATACTATTTAAAACAGACAATGGAAAGGTTTTCATGAACTGGCTATAGTTTGAATCACTATTGTGCTACATTAGCCAGAGATACAGCTTAGCAAAACATTCATTTACATGGACCATTAATTTGAGCAGCAGTTGCTTTTCTCATAGAAATGTGTGCGACTTTAAAATGAAACCCTGTAAACATTAACCTGTTGTTAGAAAGGTCCCAGGTTAACCAGAAATGTATGAAATTGCACAATAAAACCAGTAATCTGGTTTGTCCTCATTCCACGTCGCTCCTGTCCAAAGCAGGCTCCATTAGCAAAAAATGGGTCAGCTTTAATCCACAGCCAAATTAATGGAAATGAAAACGCTTCCATTTGTGATTGATGCTTGAGTGTGTGTGTGTGTGTCTGTGTGCTTGTGCGTGTGTGTGTTTGTTTCAGAGAAAGTGAGAGAGCTGTCAGCACTAATTAGTTATGCAGGTGGTCTGTAATGAGTATATAAGAGTGTATGTATGTGTATGCGTGCGTGTATGTGTGTGTGTGTGTGTGTGTGTGTGTGACCATACTCTCAACTCTGGAATAGGCCTGCTCATCAAGGAGACACATTTCATTCTGCCAATACAACTACAAAGTAAAATGTTTTACATTAGTGTCTGCAAAATGAAATTAAAAAAATCACACTTCAAAGGAAAGTGCTAAAGCAGGGCGCGGCGGAAACTCTGTTAGTCTATTTATGAACCTCGATCGCCCAGGCCCTCTCTCTCCCTGAAGGCAGCTAGCATGCTGAATCACCACAGAGCAGCTGTCTATCTGAGAAACAACACACACATTCAACCTGTCAGCCATGTCAGCTTTCTAATGAGAGAAAGAAAGGGAGAGGATAGAGACGGGAAGAGGGGCGGCAGACAGAGATATGCGGCTTGTTTTTTTCTTTACACACCGTTGTTGTCTTCAAGTGCCAAATTCAGCCAAGGAAACGACAAATGAGATTCTTCACTGCCACATCCACCACCACAACAAGGCTTCTAATCTAGTGTCTTCAAAGTGCAATTTTCTTTTAAAAAAAAAATGGCAACGGTTTCTTATAATTTCTCTTCTTTATCTCTTTTTTTTGGTCACTTTCTTGATATTAGTGGGCTGATCTGCCTTATTCTGCCTTGTTTCAAAATATTTATACTTGTTCCCAGAAAAATTCAAACAAATTAAACCGCTTTCGAAAAAAGTTTAATTATCTCATCCCACTGGCATGTTTTTGGTTGTTTGTTTTGTTTTCTTGGTTGAGATGAAGATTTTCTACAGTGTAAAAGTCATTTTGTGTAAGTCAACTGTGTTCTCTGCTGAGCAGTGTATAGTTGGACTAATAAAATGACCTGAGAGTTCATATTATGTATTAGACAGAGTTTGACAACTGTCAGCTGTCAAAATCAAGTGTGTACAAAGAGGTTGTTGACTCTGGCTTCTCGTATTACATCTGACTCATCCCATGTTTTATTTGAGAAAATCAGTCTGTTGCCATCTAATAAACTTTCAGGCTTCCACAGGACAGGCTGAACAGAACACGTAAGTCCTTTGTTCCAAAATTGATAAAACTGCTAAATGAAAAATGGATGAACAACTGGAAGAATGGACACTGAAGTGCAACATTTGTATAAATGTTTGTCTATTCTATTTTCTGTGCACCATGCTTGTTTGTGAATAGTTTCAGTTGCTCTGGTAAGGATAATCTGATCTAATCTAACATTGCCTTCATTGTGTTGCTATATTTTCATTTGTATTCAGTTTTTCTGACTTTTTCTTTGTTGGTTGCTGCTACCCAGTTTATCAAGAGAGATCATCACCAACTACTTTAACAACTATTGATAATACCATTAAGGCACTAACTATGTCTCAGTACAATCAATTCAGGTTAAAGGAATGCTCCAACTCCCTTTTCCAATTTACCCAGACTGAGACAAGATGTTCGATACCATTTTCACCTCTGTACGTCCACTGGTTCGGTTCCTATGGGTAGCATTTTGTGTTAGCTTAGCATAAAGAATTGAAGTCTACAGGTGCCATTAGCTTAGCTCTGTCAAAGTGAAAAAATAAACCCTATAGCATCTCTGAAGCTGTCTTCTTTACACAGTGTATCATGTGTGTTTGAAATGCATGTCTTGGATTTTAAAAAAAAAAAGGTTTTAAAAGATGGTGAGGTTTTAGGAGATGGTAGATGGTAGGAACAATAAATGTATGAACTATAACTGCTGAATCATCTAACTTCTCAAAAACAACTCTCCTTGTTTTTGAAAAAAAAAAATTCAAACATGCGTATTTCAAATACGCATGATACATTGTGTAAATAAGACAGCTTCAGAGTTGCTGTAAAGTTTATTTTTTCACTTTGATGTAGCTAGGCTAATGACTTCTGTAGACTTCAACATCTTGTCTCAGTCTGGCTAAGTCAGAAAAAGGGTATTTTGCCAAAAAAACATTGAGGTATTCCTCCAGGGAACCCTGTAGATGGCCAGTGTACTACTGAGTAATTATATAATCAAACAGCATCATATCAGAGGTGGATGACTGACAGGATCAACTGTGATTTTTAATAAAGCAACAATATTGTCCACATATATTCTCATTGTGTCAGAAAACCCCTATATTGCCATATCGGTGCACCCCCCTGTTTCTACCCATCTGATCTTCACAATATTGTCGCTCTAATGATTATAAAAAGTGAATCCCTGTTTAACTCCATCCACTGAAACCTTTACTTCAGCGTGATTCTATTTGTGGCTCCAGACCTTCCCAAAGCTGGCTGATTCACCGGCTCTAAATCCCCCTGCAGTGCCACGTACGTTTCCCAGCAGCCTCGGCGTCTGGCATGAGCTGTGTTCATGCAACTTTTGCAAACAAACAAACAAACAAACAAACAAATACACAGTAAAGCAAAAAAAACTAACAAAAAAAACTAACTAATTTTTTTGTTCCCTTTAGGTTGTCAGATTTAATAAAAAATCTAATTAGGTTATTTGTTTAGGTAATTTGTTCCAATAATAAGACAACACGATTGTTGGCTCAGATAGAGGAAAGCCTCAAAGCCTTTCCAAAAAGGAGTAAAAGAGAGGAGGAGAGAAAAAGAGAAGCAAAGAGAAGTGGAAAGAGAGGATGGGGAGAAGTGAAGGTAAGAGGAGGAGAGAATAAGGAAGGGAAGGGGAGGAGGGACAATTAAAGAGAAGCAACAAGAAGGGATAGGAGAGGATAGGATAGGGGAGGAGGGGAGTGGAGAGGAGAGAAGAGGAGGAGAAGGGGAGAGGGGGGAGAAA
>OMLF01040158.1:14775-27314 GCA_900302615.1 Holocentrus rufus | reverse complement strand
AAAAAAAAAATCTCTTCTTCTATGCACTCTATGCATCCTCTCGTAGCACTTACTCACTGTATTAATACTGCCTCACAGCAACCAGGTCCTGCGGGACCAGAACTGAGCTTTGTAGCACTTACTCTTGTTGTGGTCTCCATCTAGTACCTTGCTTGTATTGTTCTGAAATCTCAGATGTACGTCGCTTTGGATAAAAGCGTCTGCTAAATGATAACTGTAACTATAATAAAAAAAAAAAAAAAAAAAAAAAACAAAAAAACAGCAGGATTGCAGGTGCGAAGCCCCCCAGTGATGCGAGGCCCTGTGCGGTTGCACAGTTCGCACAGTCCATGCGACGGCTCTGTATGTAGGACAGTGGAGGTGCCATCTTCCTCTCATCGTTACAGAGTATCAGAAACTGGAGCTGGATGCTCCAATTGCTTAGCCACCTGCCATTGAGTTTTACTTCCCCCCAGGTAACATTCTGAAAAATTACTGCCTTAATCCACTCCACTTGATAAATAAAGAAAGTTTGGTTTTGATTGTGTGTCAGAATTTTTGTAATCTGAAATCATGTAAAAAAGTTAACCGTGATTAAAAAAATAAACAAAAATCAATGGAAGTTAATAATGGTAATTTCTTGTGTGGCAGCTCTGTGCTGGACAGTTACTTTTAGAATGTTAACCAGGGGGAGGTAGCATTTTAGCTAGCATGTCCAGAAGAAAATAGTTCTTCTGTTGATTTTTGTTTCAGTCAACTTTTTTACAACATTTTGGATTGCAAAAATTCTGTGTGTAATGTCATACAGCTCTAATATGTCCATATCAGCAGAGGAAACAAAACTTTTTTTTTGTTTCTGTCATGCACCTAACATAAAACTGTTTGCTCTGTGTTGTCCCTGTAAGAGAGAAGTTAATGACATAACTATTGTCAGCTCCCTAGTTGAGAGTTGGAACAACTGAGCTTAATGAAGCTGTTAATGAGTTGTTTGTGGACACCGCTCTTGCAGCATGATGACACATTCAGAATTTCAGGCCATTGAGGATCTGTCTGCTCTGCTGATAATTGGCCGCTGCTAATGTAAAGATTACAGTTGGGGCCTAAGTTGAAGGAAGAGAGGGATATTTCTGTCATGAAATTGTAAACTTTATGCAAAGTTATATTTTTAACGAGGAAAAAAAAAAGCATGAATTGGTGTTTTAGCAATTTTCCATGGTTGATCTAAACAAACAAACAAACAAACAAATACTTATTACTTCACCAGCAGGGGGTTATGTGATCACTTCATCTGTCCGTCCATCAGCAGAATTATTCAAAATGTGGTGGATGGATTTGCACAAAACTTGGTGGAAAGGTTATTCATGGGCCAGTGATTAACTTTTTCAGGCCAATCTACCTCAAGGGAGTGGGGCAGTGGACGGGGTTTAGCTCAAACAGGGCTGTAGCTTCCAAACACATCCATGTAACATCACATGGTGCGAAGGATGGTCATGCGTCACCAGCGACAGTGACCAGTTTTCCATGCTGATTGTATAGAAGGGGCAAGTTATTTGCCAAAAACATTGTCTAAAGGGGGCAGGGCTTAGGAAAAATGTGCCATAGCATATTCTGTGACAGCAGCATTGACAGAAAAGTGTGTTATGTAACTGCCATGCCGTGGTGAAGCGACATGTTAAAATTTTCCTTGGTGAAAGGTGGACATATTAGACTTATATGTTAAAAAAAATTTGTTGTCATAGCTGAGCAACTGTATTGATAGTTTGAATCGTATGAGCTGCAGTTGCTTGACAGCTCCTCAACTAGTCAACAATGGAGAAAGCCCTTATCAAGTGCAGAAATTCCCCAAAAAATACACTTCTGCTTTCAGGCGTGAACTGCTACACCAACTCATCAACCAAATTCTGCTGTGCAATGGCCATGCATCTCCCTCTTACTGATCATACTGAAAAATATAGTGATTAGTTTGACATTGGAACACTGAAAACAATTAACCCCAGCAAATTAACTAAAAGTACATTCATATTTACAGTAATGGTCTGCATGAGAGTTACTAGAGAGAGAGAGAGAAGAATAAACATTCACGCACACCTAAGAGCTAGTGTGTTGGCCATGTATAGTGTGTTGGCCATGGGGAAGTTCCAGTATTTAGGGTTTCAGCGTCTTGATCAAGGACATTTTGATGGTAGTTATTCAGGGAGAGGAATATTTGACTTATTCAAATCCCCCAACTGAGTTTCCCAACTTTTCCTAGTCAAGAGTTTGAAGCAGACCAGACCCAGTCACAGATCCACTTCTTGTAACTTCCAAGTAGCCCAAGACTCTCCCCCGAGTAATGCCACACTTAGTAAATTAACAAAAAGTCCGACTAAAATGTATGAAGAAGTTTACAAAAGCTGTACAAAGTGCTGTGGTAAGGAAAGTAAACTGAGAGAATTTGTGCCTTACCACCAGGCCTTGTTTACTTGTTTAACTATTCAACATTGCGTCAGTATTTTGAAATGTCATACAAAGATGATAAACAGCAGCAGGTCTCATCAGAGACCTAATTAAATGGCAGAGCTCCTCAGGTGAATGTTGACAGGTAAACCGCTGGCTCTAGGGGTTAGCTTTGTGAACACGTAAACTAAAACACAATGATTGGACAGAGTGATATTTTGCAACTCACACTGTTGTTTTGTCTCTCTTGGGAGTTATCTGATACCTCTATTCACTGCTTCACAAGATTAGACTGATAAGACTAAAATGGTCCTAGTCTTTTTTTTTTTTTTCTGATTACTATCTGTGATTACGTAAGATGTATCTGATGTAATGTTCTTTGTTGTTAGTATTTTGTCGTTCCGTTTGTTAAGAGTGTTTGTGTGTGTAGTGAAACAATGTGCTAGTGTTTTGTTGAATGAGCTTCTTTTAAGACAAATATGAAGTGTTTTGTTGGTGAGACACACTTTTGGGCATGAGATTAACTGTTGAGCTGAGCTGCGTGATGGAAATGCAGTGTTAAGAGTTTTGAACATGTCGCTTCAGTTTCGACCAATGCGTCTTAGCAATCGAAAAAAAACAGTAAATGTTCATCTGTCAGCCTTGTTCTGAATTTAAATTCCATGACATTCATGTCAGAAAAAGCTGCTTCACAACGGCATGTGGACCCAAACAAAGCAGACATTTTCAGAGCTGCTTGGTGAAAGTTCTTATAGTTTTCTGGTTCTACTAGGTTCAGAAATGCTGTGAATGCTGTTGAGATTTTAGTTGGACATCATTTTGGAGGTTTATAACCTCCATCTCCATCTCCATAGGACTGACACACAACAGTTCAGCCATCTGTCCTGAAATCTCACTTATGTCCACGTTCATGAAGGGGTTTCGCAATAAATGTCACACAGGGCTCAAATTTCTCAAAGTCACTGAATCTCTCTGCAAACTCCTGCCCAAGCTTGGACAGTAGGTCACAATACTTGTGCACACTCAAAACGTCAGCTGCCCCTGCATGGCTTTCCAACATCTTTGAGACTGAGGGGAAGTGCTGAAACCTTTTGTTTTTCACTTGCTGAATGTAAAATGACAGTTTTGCTCTAAACGCCTTAACAGCACTGATCATATCACTTATATTCTTTACCTTGTAACTGTAGGTTCAAGTGATTCAGTTTCTCAGTTACATCCGTCAGGAACACAAGATCAAGTAGCCACTCAGCATCAGACAACAGGGTGGTATCCTCCTCCCTTGATTCCATGAAAAATTTGATTTCACTCAGCAAGGAAAGAAAGCGCTGTAGTATCTTAGCCTTGCTTAACCACCTGATTTCAGTGTGGAGAAGAAGATCCCCGTACTCAGCAGAACATTCCTCCAGGAACAGCTTGAAGCTCCTGTGTTGCTTGGCCTTTGCTCGAATGGAGTTGATAATCTTAACAACAGGTGTCATGACATGGTCAAATCCCATAACCTTTGCGCATATAGCCTGTTGATGAATGATACAATGATAGTTCAGAAACTTAGGAAAGTCCGGATCTGCTTTGCAGTGGGCAATAAATCCT
This sequence comes from Holocentrus rufus, assembly GCA_900302615.1. NCBI lineage: Eukaryota > Metazoa > Chordata > Actinopteri > Holocentriformes > Holocentridae > Holocentrus > Holocentrus rufus. The sequence goes on along the minus strand of OMLF01040158.1, from coordinate 23,309 downwards.
GAGTGACGTCCTTTCATAGCCAGCGCCCCGTCAGTTTTCACAGACACCAGCTTTTCAATGTGGATCTTTTTTTTTTCATAAAGTAGTCCTTCACAGCGTTGTAAATATCAACTCCTCTGGTTGTAGTTTTCAATGGAAGCAAGGTCAAAAACTCTTATTTTGTGGAAAAGTCATCAAACACCATCCGAATGAAGATAGCCAGCTGGGCCGTATCACTGGAGTCAACCCACTCATGACACTGGATGGAAAACCAGTTGCACCTGTCCATGTCCCGTTCAAGCTGCTCCACTTACATCCGCAGACAGCGCAGACACTCTCCTTGCCACAGTATTAGCACCAAGTTGTACATCAGCAATAGCAGACATAATTTCTGTCTTACTTTTATGGTCCTTGAATAACGTTTCAGATACCGCTGTCATCGCCTCTTTCACAATCCCGCCATCGGTAAAGGGCTTTTTGTGTTTCATTAAGATGTGCGCCACTTTGAACGAAGCCTCTGTTGCCGCGTTGGCCTTCTTGGTTGACTTGAACAGGGACTGCTGTCTTTTAAGTGTTGCTTTCAGCTCTTTTACCTTCTCTGTTCGTAGACTGGTACCAGCCGGAAAGTCCAGTGAAAAGTTGCTGTGAACTTTGGTGAAGTGGCGCTCGACGTTACATTTTTTACCGACTGACACGCTCACACCGCAAATAAGACACACGCACTTTTCATTCACATTCGTGAAAAAAAACTCGGTTTCCCATTCCTCATGAAAATAGTATATTTTTTGCCCTTTCTTGGCCTGGCTATTATCCGCGGTCATGTCAAATCTAGCGTGCTAGCTAGTCTACTAACATGTTACTGCGTCACTGACGTAACCATACTTGACAGCAGCGTAACTCTTAATTGACAGCTGATTGACAAATAATCATTTTGTGTCAGATAGGGGCGGGATGTCTGTGAATTAGATTGCATAGAACTTGGTTGGATAGAAACAGGTTTACCAAGTGAATTTGTGTCATCAAATTTAAGTTCATATTTGAACCTTTGGCGAGCTACTAAGGGAGGACTAGCGAGCTACTGGTAGCTCGTGAGCCACATGTTGGAGACCCCTGTGCTAGTGTTTTGTTGAATGAGCTTCTTTTGAGACAAGTATGAAGTGTTTTGTTGGTGAGACACACTTTTGGGCATTAAATGTTGAGCTGAGCTGCGTGATGGAAATGCAGACTGTGTTAAGAGTTTTGAACATGTCGCTTCAGTTTCGACCAATGCGTCTTAGCAATCGAAAAACAACTCTGTAATTATTATTATGTAAATATGTAAACAATACACTATACAGCACAGCCTATCCTTTAATTTCTCCTCCTCCCAACCTACCAGAATTTTCACATGACCTCTGATCGGTATTATAAGTGGCAGCTGTGGGACAGAGCCTCAATTTATCTTTCCGTATCTGCTCAAGACGGTTCCACTAAACGGCACTAAACTGCAGATGACCTTCTATCTCTAACAAGATTTTTGGTAACATCAGGATATTTTGACTGTGCATTCAGGTGTTAAGTTTCACACTGTGTTCAGATGCTTGAGGATGTCTTTTGAGAATCTTTCAGGGTCAAACGTTGCAGAGTTTACCATCACAGGCTTTGACCACCTGCCTCACCAAAAGCTTCTGGGCTGCCTCATTTTGATATGCTATTTTTTTATTCTGCTCAGCTGTGGCACCAACATCTGTGTCATTGCCACAGACAGGCGGCTGCATCGTCCTATGTACCTGCTGATCTGCAACCTGGCTTTAGTAGATGTCATGTTCACCACCAGTGCGAGTACTACTATGATCTCAGTACTGCTCGTTGAGGACAGAACCATTTCCTACTATTCATGTATTTCACATATGTACATCTACCACCTGGGGGACTTCTCTGGGTGTCTGGCTCTAACCCTCATGGCACTGGACCGAACCATTGCCATCAGCACACCACTCAGATATGCCAGTATCGTTACAAACCCTCGGATCTTTATTTTGATTATTCTGTCTTGGCTCATAGGCATAGGCGCTATGGGAAAAGTGGCCGCTGTGGCTGACAAACTCCCATACTGCCAGCCAATTATCAAATACGTGTTTTGCGACTATCCTGCTTTAATTAGGGCTTCATGTGTGAACCCTGAGCCTTATTTTATTGTCGCCACCATCGTGGGTTTGTTTCTTTTTGCTCAATTTCCCTTAATTGTACTGTCATATGTGAAGATTATTTACACAGTGCTGACACTGTCTAACAATGAGAACAGGGGTCAGGTCTTCAACACTGTTGTAAGTCATTTAATCCCTGTGCTCTCTTACTATACTCCAAAGCTGATCTCTGTGCTGTTGACCAGAATTGGAGTAAAACTGAATGTGACTGAGAGGAATGCATTGCTGATTGTCTCTACACTCTTACCCTCTCTCATCAACCCCACAGTCTACTTTCTGCGAACTAAGGAAATTAGGGTTCGATTACTACAGATACTATGCAAAAACAGTGTTGTATCATGTAAGTAATATGAGTAAAGCAATCACATCATATGTTGCTTACAGGGTTTCTTTTCTGACATTGCCAAAAAGTAGCAGAGATAAAGATAGATATATTCTGGAGAAAATGTGATGGTAATCTTTGTGAATGAGAGGATATGTGATGGCGAATGCAGATTGCTTGTCATGTTTTGCAAGCCAAATTTCAGATATCAAAGTTAATGAATTGTGATTAAGTACATTCACTCAGGTGGTATTATCAAGCTCTAATTTAGGTTATGATCCTCTTCATGGAGGATTCACAATATGTTGCAGTAAAATCAGTACCCATGCAATAAAGTTTGTGCAATGAATGTAAATATCAAATTGACAAGTATGATGCCACATGGACAACATATTCCTTAAAATGAGTTTGAAAATATGCCACTTCCATGGGCCTCTAAACATTATCATAGTAAGAATAAACTTTCATCACAATGGATGGAAACATCACAGTGCTGACTGCATGAATACATTGAGTATTGTGTTATTTTTGAGTGCACAGACAATGTATACCTGTGTAATACTTACACCGTTTTGAATGTCAATAAACATTAACTTTCAATTTTGCCTGTCTCTCACTATGTTTGCCTATGTGTGTCCTTATGGTCACCATTTTCCCAGATTTTCATGTAAAGAATACAGTTACCAATAATGCAAGAACAGAATCTAAATTTAAAGTTTGAGGTGATCTGATTGTGCTTTTTGTTGCATGATTAACTAAGACGCAGTTTTGCAGCTTCACAGCTTTCTCAACCAGAATTATAGGTACTAAAGACTATAACAGTGTTTGAATATGATGCAATGCTCTTGTCATTAATTTCAGGGATTCCTATTTATTCCCAATCGCCAGGTCATCTGATGCAACTTCAGTTGGCACACAAACCTTGTTTGAAAGAAAAAAAAAATCTATGGTTTCTAATAGTAACTCCAGTTTAAGCAGACTTTTCTATACAAATTATAAAAATGTTTTCACTTCTACGTCATCCTCTTTTCGATTTCCTCATGGTCCACATGTGCCCATACTGGCCAAGCAAGAATCATGACATGCCTGATTACCATTTGTGATTGATGGAAACAAGCGTAATACAAGTCAAACATGTCATTGCCATTGAGTTAGGGTTAAGGTTCGGATTAGGGTTATAATGCAAATTCATCAACATCCAACAAGAATGAATGATTTCAGCAGTTGTTAGTAAGTAAATCTTCATTTCAGTTCAGTTATGATCTTCATGTACTGAACAAATCAACGTGGAGCAGAAGCACGTTTAGTCGTGAAATCAAACACAGTGGGTGAGCCTTGGGGCCCTTTCACTTTGACTTTAATTTTCAACTCACATTAATATGGAAAAGTTATTATATACATCGTATCTATTTTGTATATTATTATTATTATTATTATTATGTAAATATGCATGTAATACACTACACACCACCACATATCCTTTAGTTTCTCCTCCTCCCAACCTACCAGAATTATCACATGACCTCTGATCAGTATTATAAGTTTATCTTTCCCTATCTGCTCAAGACGGTTCCACTAAACAGCACTAAACTGCAGATGACCTTCTATTTCTAACAAGATTTTTTAGTAACATTAGGATATTTTGACTGTGCATTCAGGTGTTAAGTTTCACACTGTGTTCAGATGCTTGAGGATGTCTTTTGAGAATTTTTCAGGGCCGAACGTTGCAGAGTTTACCATCACAGGCTTTGACCACCTGCCTCACCAAAAGCTTCTGGGCTGCCTCATTTTGATATGCTACTTTTTTGTTCTGCTCAGCTCTGGCACCAACATCTGTGTTATTGCCACAGACAGGCGGCTGCATCGTCCTATGTACCTGCTGATCTGCAATCTGGCTGTAGTAGATGCTTTGTTCACCACCAGTGCGAGTACTACTATGATCTCAGTACTGCTTGTTGAGGACAGAACCGTTTCCTACTATTCATGTATTTCACATATGTACATCTACCACCTGGGGGACTTCTCTGGGTGCCTGGCTCTTTCACTCATGGCACTGGACCGAACCATTGCCATCAGCGCACCACTCAGATATGCCAGTATCCTAACAAACTCTCGGATCTTTATTTTGATTATTCTGTCTTGGCTCATAGGCATAGGCGCTATGGGAAAAGTGGCCGCTGTGGCTGACAAACTCCCATACTGCCAGCCAACTATCAAATACGTGTTTTGCGACTATCCTGCTTTAATTAGAGCTTCATGTGTGAACCCTGAGCCTTATTTTTTTATCCCCATAGTCCTGGGTCTGTGGCTGCTCGCAGGACAATATCCTTTAATCATTCTGTCATATATGAGAATTATTTACACAGTGCTGACACTGTCTAACAACGAGAACAGGGGTCAGGTCTTCAACACAGTTGTAAGTCATTTAATCCCTGTGTTCTCTTACTTTACTCCAAAGCTGGTCTCTGTGCTGTTGACCAGTATAGGAGTAAAGTTGAACTTGACTGAGAGGAATGCATTGTTGATTGTCTCTACACTCTTACCCTCTCTCATCAACCCCATAGTGTACTTTCTGCGGACTAAGGAAATTAGAACTAGATTGCTGCAGTTGTTGTACAGAAACAGTGTTGTATCATATAAGTGATACCAGTAAAGCAATCACATCATGTGTGGTTTACAGGGTTGCTTTTCTGACTCAGTGAATTTTTATTATATATTGGGTAAAATGTGATGGTAATCTGTGTGAATGAGAGGAGATGGTGGATGCAGATTGCTTTTTAATGTTTTGCAAACCAAATTTCAGAAATCAAAGGTTTATTACATTTATGCAGATAGTATTATCAAACTCTAATTTTGATTGTATGAAAAGTATGACGTGACACCAGACAACATATTCAGTACATCTTAATGGGTTGATTGGGGTAGTGTACACTTGCACTGGTATAGATTTTTTAGGTGGTTAAAATACATTAGCAGTATATTGCTTAGCCACTGTGCCAGTTCTCCTGCCTGCCTGCAAACTGATGCCGTGCTGACCGGCATCTACTGCAGGTAAGACATTGACTATGGATGAATACCTCATACAACCCCTGTTCAGCAAACTCGAACTAACCCTTTAAATGCTTAGAGTCCTATGTATACATTCATGTATTTATGAGTCTAGAAGTATGTACTGTTGGAATAAACTTTCATCACTGTGGATGGAAACATCACAGTGCTGACAGCATGAATACAGCGAGTATTGTGTAATTTTTGAGCACATAAACAAATAAATTACTGTGACTGACTTTGAAACTTTTCTTACGCTGTTCTAAATGTCGATAAACTAGTACAAAATGAAAATGGGATTCATGACAATAAAATATGTGTGATTTTCCCATTCGCTGAAATTTATTTCCATCATTCTTTAAGAAGGGAAATCATGTCACTGAAATTTAGAAAATCTATAGAATAATTGGATAAACTGGTATGAAACGTTCACCTCAGTTCAGTGTTGCACATCCATATCTGATCATTATCATTTTTGTAAATATACATATTGACAGTACAAAACATTTGTAATACTGTACATAACTGATGTATTAGTCTGTAAACTGATATATTTTTGTGTTAAAAAATAAAACAAATATTTAAAAACGAACATGTATTGAAAGAGGATAGCACTTAACTTTATACAGTTATAATGAATTCTGTCATAGAGCTTAGGCTGGAAAAATTATCTAATTTTAAAACACAACTTTATTGAGTTTTATGCAAATTGTGTTTAATATTTAAATTAATTACATTTTTTTCTTTTATAATCAAGTTTATAATTCACAGTTGAAATTTTGATTGCTTTCTCTCTCTGTTTACCTTAATGGCTCTTATTCAGAGTAACTTATTCAGAGTAACTTTAGACCAATAACATTATGACTACCTTCAGCAGCATATTGTATAAGGTCCAGAGATAATTCAATTTCCTCGGTGTGCTGTGCCGAAAACAAGATCATGGCCTTCTCTGGAGACTATTAAGTCCACAGAGCCTTTATGCCTCTATTCATCCCCAGCTCCCCAACATCGGGGCATCTCCATACTAAGACATGCAGTGTTATCCTTAGGGATCCACCACTATTAAGGTGTTGTAACCAAATTAATGGAAGGTCACATTAGCTCCCAGGGTATATTACAGGTGTTCAGTTCTCTCCACAGAGAGTTGTTGCCTCTAGGAAGAAAAATAATAACGAAGAGGATAAAATGATAGAGTGAGCACCCACAGTCCCATTTCTATGGGGTTTAGTTCATTATAGCATTTTACATTCCATGGACAAAATAGTGAAGAGGCCTCTTGAGGGGTTTGAACACCTGCCCATCTGTCTCACTATAATTTTTACTTTAACATCTCTTTGATGATAAAGTAACTGGATACCCCTAAAGCAAAGTCAAACGACTGGTGGCTGGTGTCATTTATCAGTCTGTTAGACCTAGACAACATGACATGATTAGGGCTCTACAGGCCCACAAGTTTACAACAAAAGAGGACGACAATCCTGTAGCAGGCAAGAAAGGACTCCCCCCAAAACTCCTCCCCTTCTCTCTTGGGTAAACGAGAAAAAAGGGGAGCGAATCTTCAGAATTAACACATAGAAAGGGCCCCTTCCTGGCCGGCCAGGAGTGCAAAAGGTGCCGACCAAGTGGGCAAATTATCAGATTAAAAAGTTAAGGGTGTTCTGAGATTCTACAATTTGTGTATTTGATTGGCATCCAAATTATTTGAATTTGCATTTGGATTTGCATCAGGGCAGAGCTTAAAAAGGAAGTGGTTGTGGTGTGGTTTAGACTGAAATGTTCAAGATATCCCAGATTCTTTGTTTTGTAACCCTTGTAATTATTGCCATCCCGTTATACTCCCAAGTTCACAATGACATAAATAATAATTAAGTTTTTAAAAAAGGCAACCATTAATATACATATTTTTAAGCACAGCTATTAATGACTCTAGTCATAAAATTAAAAAAACAAATCCGCCCTGAATTTATTGTATGCTAGAAAGAAATGCCTGAACACTGGAGAACCCTAAATGCCCCTTATAAACACCTTCACATTATGAAGTACAATTAACTGAACAGTCAATTTTAAACACTTTTATGATGTCATCTGTCCATGCATTTTCAAGCCACTTGTCCTACAGGGCCAGCAGTGCAGACCAGATCTCTCTTTTCCCACCAATTTCCTCTTGGGGGATCCAAAGGCATCCCCAGGCCAGCTGTGAGATATAACCTCTCCAACGTGTGCTAGGCCTGCCCAAGGCCTCCTCCCAGTCAGACATGCCTGGTACACCACCAAAGGAAGACAACCCAGCGACATCCTTATCAAAAGCTCAAATCAGCCTGAGCTGACCCCTCCAAAGATGAAGGAGCAGTTGCTCTACTCTGAGGTCCCTGATCACTGAGCTTGCATCCTATCATGAAAAGATGAGGCCTCCAACCTGTCGGAGAGACCTTATTTTTGCTGAGTGTAACCACATTCTCATCCTTTCAGTCACTACCTGAAGGGTTGGGACAAAGACTTAGTGGTAAACAGAGAAACACAAATGCTAATTGTCTAGTAGGAGATACAATGAACTGCACAAAAACAAGAGGGCCCTTTGGTGTCAAAGTAGAGGAAACATCTATTGGATGACATCATCAATGGTAAAAGTTATAGTAAATTTAGAGTCTTTAGTTCACCTGATCTGCATGTTTTGGACTGTGAGAGGGAACTCTTTACTACTATTATTGTTGTTATGAGTATTAGTTGTAGTAGTAGTCTAAGTCTTAACAGTTTAATGATCTCAAAGTTTACAGAGTTAACACTTTTCCTCCATAAAAAACAAGCCTGGCAGTCCATCCACGTGTTGTTTTTCTCTCTGTTTTTCTGTGCCAACCTGTCTCCCCCACAGGACAGCTGTCTTGAACATGTTACAACCAACCTGACTAATTGTTCCTGAGAGAGCACTTCCTCTGACTCACTTCGACTAGTGAGCTCATTCAGAGTCCCAGTGCAAATCCCAGTGTTGTTCCCAGTGGCGG
>OMLF01040158.1:2515-14755 GCA_900302615.1 Holocentrus rufus | reverse complement strand
ACACACACACACACACACACATAAACACACACAAACAGATACAACTACACTTATCTCCACCAGGAGATTGTGTTTGTTCTGTGTGTCTGTGTGTGTGTGTCTGTCCATGGCTAATCTCTCAAACTACTAGGCCTATCAGGCTAAACTTTTTTGTGCACAGTTGTGACTGAATGATGAAGAACCTTAAAGGTATACATTTGGGTTAGATTGGAGGGGTTCAAGTCTGCACCCTTCTGTGGAAGTCCAGGGCCATGCACCTCAAGAGTCAAAAAACAAACAAACAAACAAAAAAGATTACTAAATGTCTATTTCTCTTTAAATTAAACACCCTGATCTATATATCCACCCCCCAACTAAAGAGACAATTTAAATATGTATTATTTTTAATAGCTGATATAACAGTAGAGAACCACTGCTCTTCTCTCTGTGGCTAATTTTTATTGTTCAGATATTTTAATAATATACATTTTAAGTTTCAGCCATGGCCTACTACTGGCCTTTTATGGGTCTTCTTTTTGTTACATCTACAGTGCTACAGTTTTCCCCTTAAGTTTTTTTTGGTCCAGTAGTATTTTCAGAAAAAGTGAGATGCTAGAAAATTATTTACATTCTAAAGGAGTGTTGTATTATTTGTCACAATCTGCTCCTCAGTCACCCTCTCATCCCCAGCCCTCTGCATTGCTCCCTGTCTCTGTCTCTGTCTCCAGCCCCTGCTCACTTCTCCCAGGTCATGTCCTTTCTTCCAACTCCCCAGACCTGCCATCCTCCAGCTGTCCACCATATGCCCATGAACTTCCCCTCCTTTTCCCAGCTACACACCTGTTCCCGCTTCTCATCACCTGGCCTACTCCACTCACTCCTCACCTGCAACTCATTCCCTAATCAGCCACTATACCGTCCGCTTCTGTTGTTGTCTGCCAGATTGTTCAGTTACAATGTGCTTCATGTCTCGCTCTCGAGCCTCTGTGCTCTGTTCTGTACCTGAGATCAGGGGCACGTTCAATCTGAAAATGATGGGCAATGTTTTGTTACAGGTTCCAGGTTGAACGGCATGTTTCCTCAAAACGGTGTGTAATGGGCTTTGAGGCACATTTTCTCTCATTTGGTGGGTACCTACTGGTGTGAGAATAAAAATTTGAATAAAGTGGTGTGCGAATAAAATTCAGATATATTAGATACATATGAACATTTCTAAAAAATCTGTATCAATCTTACACGGTGTTGTGCATAAACGTTGTTAAGTATACTTCTTATGCAAAAATTGCATAAGAAGTATCAATTGAATCAAGTTAATACAGTACATAGCCTTTTCATAAATAATGAAAACAAACTGATACTTGATAGTGGACTCACACTGTTTATGCCACTGTATGTAAGTTAGAGATAGGTTGGGATAGATTGAACTTTATTGTCACCAGAGGGAAATTTGTCTTGGGTACAGTGCTATGGTCTGTGAAGACGTAAAAAGACATAAAAGACATAAAAACATCACAAAAACATAACCATATAATGCAAGACAATTGTTTCATTTAAAAATCTTAAAACCATAGACTATGTATCTGACATTGTCAACACATCTTAGAAAGAAACCGTAAGAATTAAACTCCAAAAGTGCAAAGTGCTGAGGTACCTGTGTATTTATTGCACATTGCTCTTTTGCACTAAGATTTAGCATTAGCGTTCAGCAGCTTGATGGAAGCTGGAACAAATGATAGCTTCAAGCGGTTTGATTTGCACATTGCCACGTGGAGTCTTCTTTCTGATGGCAGAGGTTCGTATTCAGTGAAGAGGGGATGTTCAGAGTCTACAATGATTTTTGTTGCCTGTTTCATGGCTGTCTGCTCATACAGGCTCTGTTTGGGCTTTTCGGTTGAATTGTTAGGTTGCCAAACCATGCTGTAATTCCATATCTAATGATGCTCTCTAGGATTGCCCGGTAGACCATCAGCATGATCTGGCTACGCACTCCATACAGCCTGAATTGCCTTAAAAAGTAAAGTCTCTGCTGTAGTCTGTTGCACAGATTATTAATGTGTATTTTCCTGTAAAGGAGGTCATCATGTGATCTGTCTATTTAAATGAGGACACCTGAATAATTGTCTGATATTTGAAGACCACTGGCTCATGGTCAATCCTTTGCCTCATCTCCTGTGTTTTGGTGACATTTAGAATGAGACGGTTGGAGTCACACCACTTGCTGAAGGTGTCTGTCTCACCGTGGTACACAGAGGGGTCCATGTCCTTGTGGAGAAGGCTCAAAATCACAGTGTCATTGGCAAATTTTATAATTATTTGGGTGTACTTTCCTACAGTTATTAGTATACAATTGTAAAGAGTATAGGTGATGCCACACAACCTTGTACCCCTGTATGTTTGATGTCTGACAGTGTCCCATTGACCTTCACTTGCTGTGTACTCTTAGTTAAAAAAGAATAAATCCATCCTAATCAGAGCGGTGTTAGCATCCATGTCCTTCAGCTAAAATATGTTAAAAAATATGTAACCTTGTTTGATAAATATCATTTGACTCACACTTTTCTAACTTGTTGGCCATTCAGAAACTTGCAAACACCCCCACCCCACCCAACCATAAAAGTCAACAGGTAGGTGTGAGCTCACTCTTTGGTGAACATCAAGTGAAGGAGTTTACTAGTGCTAAGCTATATTGTTATTCTATATCATAAATGAAGACCAGTTGTTACCTTAACATGGATACATGAATGTATCACAGTTTATAGTGCATTGCTGCTGACTAGGAACTAGGATTAGGTGATTCGGTAAAGATGTTAATTCTGCAAATAATTTTGTATCATTTGTGACAAACCCAATGTTTTTTAGTCATTTCTTGAAGCAATGAATGCTCTAATCCAACTATTCTGCTGTTCATCTTTAGCATGGAGTGGAAGAACTACACACGCGTGTCAGAGTTTGTTATTGTGGGCTTCCCCAGTCTCCAGCCTGAGTATTTTCATCTGGTGGCCTGGTTCTTCTTCTTCCTCTATGTGATCACAGTCGTAGGCAACTTTGTGCTGGTGGTGGTGTTTTCTGTGGAGCGCAGCCTCCAGAAGCCCATGTACATCATCATGGTCAGCCTGGCTCTCTCAGACATCGGTAAAGGGATGAGATGTGTTTGCAGTATGACAGAAAGTGTGATGCTTTGCCCTCGTGTGGCACCATCTAACCATACAGTGCTTCACCATCATATATTTATTTGTTTTCTTTTGTCCTCTCTTCCCCTTTGTATGCACTTTTTTTCCATCTTTGCACGTTAAAAATCCAGGAACATTTAAAGGTCATTTTGTGCTCTTATTGCTGTTTTAATTGGAGCAAACTGTTTCTGATTTAATTCTCCAATTTCATTTCCAATTCAGGCTTCTCCACAGTGGCCTTACCCAAAATTATTGCTCGGTACTGGTGGGATGCAGGATCTTTGTCTTACTATGCCTGCCTTATACAAAAGCAGTTTATCCACTACTTTGGCACCTTGAACTCCCTCATCATGATGACAATGGCGGTGGACCGCTACCTGGCAATCTGTTTCCCTTTCAGGTGACATGGAGGCATTGTGTGTTTTTCTTTAAAGGACAATACCACTCAATCTCAGAATGAGCACGTTATTTCAACCTAACGATTGCTCTTTGTCAGGTACACCAAAATAATGACCAATCGGTTGATGAGTGGCTTAACAGTGTTCTCCTGGGTGTCAGCCATGATTGCACCTGGTATCACCACCTTCCAGTCATCGCAGCTGCCCTTTTGTGGTCCCAACCGGATCATCCAGTGCTACTGTGACACCATGTCCTTGAACAGTCTGGCCTGTACTGATATTAGTCCCCAGACCAGGGTGTCCTTGACTGTGGCCCTGTTTGTTCTTCTTGTCCCCTTCTCCTTCATCATCTTCTCCTACATCAACATCATTGTGGCTGTAATTAAGATGAACAATGCACAGGTGAGAGAAAAGGGGGGCATCGAAGGCCACGTAATGTTTAAGATATTTTTTAAAAAGAGGGTGTTTGTTATTTTATGTGTTAAAACTGCAAAAGTAATTTGTTTTATTAAATTAATGTTGAATGCCACTTTTATCCTTAATCAACCATGCAAGAGGACGTATTCTTATGTGATGCAAATAACAGGTGGATAAAAAACAAAGTATAGATGTGAACAACTATTTTCGTTTATTGCTGCAGTCCTCGCTCTTTTAAAGATTCTGTTGGTAACTTTTTCTCCGCCGTTTTGACAAATCAAAATTATACACAGTGGTTATGAGCCGATCTAAATGCACTGAGAAAAAAAATCTGGTCTCTCTGATCTCTTCTCCTCCACTGTCCTCTTACAGAATCGGTGGAAGGCCTTCTCCACCTGCAGCTGCCAGCTATCCATCATCTCTCTCTACTATATCCCACGATGCACCGTTTACAGCATCAACGTCATCAAGTTCTCATTCGTCAACACTGACATACGCATTAGCCTCGTCCTCTTCTACAGTTTGCTCCCTCCCTTGCTCAACCCTTTCGTCTACTGCTTAAGGACCAAGATAATTCGTCAGACAGTAGCCAAATGGTTGAACAGGGGGCAGCTCGGGGGTCAAATCAAGCCTAATGTCAGCGTCCTTACTAGTTGATCATTCACTAATGCAGAGCAGTGAGGACTGTAGTGCTGTGTTGCTTCTGCAGAGAATTATCCTGGACAAGCACTGTAATACATATTTACTACACCCACCCACAGTGATTACCTCTTAGGGCAATTACAATGCAAATTACAGTCGATAACCTTTATAGTCCATATCAACTTAGTGATCTCAATATATCAATCATACACCATCACAGAGGTTTTTTCTTTTGTGGTATGTCAGTTGGAAAGACTCATATCTGACAGTGTTAGAGAGACTTGTGAAATGTTCATTGTGAAATAACATTTTTAGTTAGATGATATCAAATTCCAATGCACATTATAAATGCCATCTTAAAAAGGAAAAGTTCATCATTGCATACTCTTACACTATTGTTCCAACATTCTGTGATTTTCAGTGCATTCAAGAGTTGCAACTTATTTTTTTTCTGTACCTGCTTTCCCTCAAACTACTTCTACTTAAGTGATTTTCCATATTTTCTCAGATGACATCGGTATGACTCAGGGAGTGGGTATGATCTTGTTGGTTAAAGGGTTAGCTGTTTTATGAACATTGCATCACTTTAGTGAACCATACCCCAAACTCAGTATGTCTTGCTGCATTGCATTCTGGTCTTCTTAGGCTGATGTCAGCGTAGAAACTGGTATCTTTTCCTTCTCTCATTTCTCCCTCTGTATAATTGTTAAATGTTGATGCAAAATAGTGAGACTATAAAGAAGAAAAACACATCCTGATATTTACCTCTGATGTTTAACATAGCCGAAAATTTTACTGCAATCAAGCTCCACTGTAGCTGCAGAAGCAATATCTTGGTCTGGTCTCAACAAAACAGACCTAGAAATCCAAGAAGAATTGTACTTAGTTCTATTTTAGTGTTTTGTTTTTAAGACAGCTCTCTATCAAAGTGCACCTGTGCAAACCTTTAACATCATTTAACAAACCTTTAACATACTGTAATGGTTTCAACAAAACCTTAAATCTTAACTTGTCACTGCACACTTTCATTAAACCTTCACTATGTGATTTAAGGAATTATTTACAATCCTGAACCTAAAATGTGCTTTGTGGAGATGTTTTCAGACTTAATAAATAAAACTCATGCCAGCCAGGTTGTGGTCAGTCCTTTTTCCCTCTCTCCTGTCCCTACTGTTTAAAAAGTGCTCTCCCCTCCCTCTCCTGAAAATTCACAATTATGAAATCATGAAATTATGAAGAGAGTGCAAGAACCAAGGCAAGTGGTGGCACTAAGCTGAAAAGGCCACATTCTGAGTCAGAAGGAGAGCATGATAAGAAACAAAACAAAATGCACCACATTTGGTTTATCTTAACTATTGGCCTTCAAGTACAATTTGTCCTAGGGTAGCCTCAATGCTGCTGTGATGGAAGAAAGGAAAGAGGAGGGGCCTTGTGAAGAGTTCATATTGTTCATGTCACATAAGCTCCTGTGTGTTGGGGGCCCTGTTTTTGTGTCGGCATTAACCCAACATTAGGCGCTTACCCAGCTTACCACCAGGAAATGTACAATAGTTTTAGGGTTTTTTTGCCACCTCACAAATGTCATGGTCTAAACTGAACTTGCCAGTGTCGAGATGGGTACAGTGACGCAGCTGAGCAGGTTTTTTATGCAATCAGCAACACTCTGCAATTTGTGGTACCAGTCTGGCGTTAAAGGAATACTCCAACGTTTTGGGAAAAATACCCTTTTTCCAACTTACCCAGAGTGAGACAAGCTGTTCGATACCGTTTTTTCTTATGTACTTCCACTGTTTCAGTTCCGCATTTAGTGTTAGCTTAGCTTAGCATAAAGACTTGAAGTCTACAGGAGTCATTAGTCTTGCTCTGTCAAAGTGAAAAAAAATAAATCTTACAGCCAAAACTGTCTTATTTACACAATGTATCATGTGTATTTGAAATACATGTCTTGGACTTTAAAAAAAAAAAAAAAAAAAAAAAAATGAAGGTAATTTTAGGAGACATTCGATGGTTGGAAATATACCTGCTGAACATATGTGTGTGTTGGTTATAGTTCCTACCATCAAACTTCTCCTTAAACGACTCTCTTTTATAAAACAAAAAAGAAAAAAAAAATCCAAGATGTGTATTTCATTACCATGTAACACATATGATGCATTGTGTAAATTAAACACCTTCAGAGTTGAGGTAAGGTTTATTTTTTCACTTTAACGGAGCTAGGCTAATGACTCCTGTAGACTTTAAGTCTTTATTGCTAAGCTAACATGAAATGCTCACCATCAGAACCGAAGCAATGGATGTACAGAGGTGGAAATGGTATTGAACATATCGTCTCAGTCTGGGTAAGTCGGCAAAAGGGTTTTGAGTATTCCTTTAAAGCCTGAGTTGTTAAGGGATATTGCTTTGCTAAAGTAGCAGCCATACCAAAGTCATTAGCCAAAAATGAAACACTCAGGTGAAGAAAAGGCTCTGACTTATTTGACAATTACTTGTGATTCTCTTGATGGGTGTTTTTTGGCAAACAGTACACTGTCAGTGTGTCCATCGTAAGTGAAGGATTAACATTCTTATTACATTACATTACATCTCACGATGATTGAAGTTATGAGGGTTACTTGGACAACCTAAGCTAGCAAACATAAGCAAAACTAAGAATCTCTTCACATGCCTCTACTGGGACAAAGTTGTATCACCATACATTGTACCTCCTGCTTGTCATGAAATCTTTATAAAGTGAGGCTCTGAGCTCCTGCCCTGTGTTGCCACAGTTCAGAGTGTGAGGTAAGTACTGATGTGAGTCTCAATCAGTCCTCAGACTATCATGTTAGCAGACACAGTTTCATTCGGTAATGCTCTACACTGTAAGCAATAAGTTTCATTTTCATCTGCCTAACTCTGATTTCAGTATGTTTCAGGTGGATGAGAACTACACACGCGTGTCAGAGTTTGTTATTGTGGGGTTTCCCAGTCTCCAGCCTGAGTATTTTCATCCGGTGGCCTGGTTCTTCTTCTTCCTCTATGTGACCACAGTTGTTGGCAACTTTCTGCTGGTGGTGGTTTTTGCTCTGGAGCGCAGCCTCCAGAAGCCCATGTACATCATCATGGTCAGCCTGGCCCTTGCAGATATTGGTAAGAGTGGTGTCTTTTATGTAGCCTACCATGCTGCTTCTACTCTCAGCATTTAATGTATTAACTGCACCATCACATAAAGCAGTTGGACAGATATCTACTGATCTAGTGACTGTACAATTTAACATTAGAGCAAGCACAATGGTTATCCTGACTTTTAGCATCATGGTACAACATGTTGACATTCCTGTGGAACCTTTGCAGCAGTAGGATTTATGCCTGACATGATGAATTAAGGCATGTTTGAGGGCAAAAAGAAGTTTGTTTAATCTTGTTCAAGACCTCACCTTTATTGTCAAGTATATACAGCATGAATATGTCTGACCTTTGTTTCAAATGAATATTTTTCTTGTGAGTTCTTGGAAATTGCTGTTCTGCCAGTCAAATCAATCTCATGACACTGCAATTATATGGCCTTTTTTGAAGACAGACAGTGTGTCTCTTTTCCTCTCTCTTTCCTTTTGTTCCTATTTTCACTTTCTCTCTCTTAGGCTTTGCCACAGTGGCCTTGCCTAAACTAATTGCTCGCTACTGGTGGAACGATGGGGCTCTTGGCTTCCACACCTGCCTGTTCCAAGAGCAAATGATCCACTATTTTGGCTCTTTGAGTTCCCTTATTTTAATGACCATGGCCTTGGACCGCTATCTCGCTATCTGTTTCCCTTTCAGGTGATGTTTCATAAAGATCCATACTCATTTATTATACATTTTATAACATCCAAAGCAGCACTAAGCCCTGTAGTAAAATGTCTAAAAAGAAGTCATTTCTTTGTTCCTCCCTGTTCTCTCCATTCTTCTTTTTACCTCTCTCTCTCTCTGCCACCCTTCCTCCTCAGATACACGATGTTGATGACAAACCGGACTATGACAGGCCTCACACTCTTCTGCTGGGTGGTGGCTCACATCTTCGCTGGCATTAGCACCATCAACTTTACCATGATGCCGTTTTGTGGACCCAACCGGATCGTCCACGCCTTCTGCGACACCATGTCCCTCACGCCCCTCGTCTGTGGGGACCCCACCCGGCAGTTCAGCGCAGCCTTTGCCGGGGCAATGTTTGTTCTCTACGTCCCTTTGTCGTTCATCATCTTCTCTTACATCTGCATCGTCGTCTCTGTGTTACGCATGGCCAGTCGACAGGTCAGGTTCATCTCTGTTCTGAATTTGGTGTATTTTTATGGAGACTGTCCTCATGTCTTTTGTCTGTTTTTATAAAGTGCATTTGTCATTTTGATTATAAATGTATAAGTTAAGCCACCATAATTTATATCATGAAGTTATAACCTATATGCACTAATGTTTTTGCCAAAAAAGTTTTCATCTCTCAATTCACTAAATCTTCAAGCTGTCCCCAAGGAAACATGCATTGACAAGATCTGCATCTTGTCTTTCTCACAACATAATTTTGTTGTAAAAATTGAAAAGTAGATCTTTTTTTAATAGTATATTGTTCATTGTTATCCACTGTTCTCCTCAGGGCAGAGTGAAGACCTTCTCTACCTGTGCCACTCAAGGATGCATCATTTCTATCTACTACATACCACGTTTCTTTGTCTACTCTACACCTTACTTTCCCAATCTTACAATGACCCCTGACAAGCGAATAGCCACCACTCTGTTCTACAGTCTTTTCCCCCCACTCATTAACCCCTTCATATACTGTCTGAGAACCGAGGAGATCAGGCAGATACTGAAACGCTGGATCCAGAGAAGGAGGGACATAACTCCTGCCAAACCTGCTGTAGTTGCTGCTGTGACCAAGTGACATACATCATCTATCCTCACTGAACGGATTGCATGGAGAGATGATTCATACTGTATATACTTGTGTAATGGATTAAAAGTGAATTGGTGCCTTATTTTATTCTTGAGAAATTTGTTTATTATAGATTTTGACAGGGAAGTTCTAATTTTGTGTTTCTATAATGTGCCCAAGTAAGGTAGTCTGAATAAATACTCATATAATAAAGTCATGGTGTCATTTTTGTATTATTATTAATTAGTACCTTGAAGATATGCATTATCAGTTATTTTTTATTTTAAACTCAAACAGGTTCTATATATTTGGAAAAATTATATCTAGATATTGCTTAATATTGGTAATTTAAGAATTGACTGTCATTCTGCTGAAGGGCAAGTCACATTCAGCTCATGTAAAAATAAGAATTTTATAAATTTATCTCATAAATTAATATTTGCTACAATTTCTGAATATTTTGGTTACTCCAAGAGTTTTGCTTTTCTAAATTTATGGTTTTCTTAGATTTATAATGTGAAGGTGTGACACGTCTAAACAAATCCTAGTTATGTTGGTGGAAATTAGGCTATTTGTCCTCTGACTCAACACCTCCTCACCCATGAAGTCATACATTCAAACAAGTTGAACATTTTTATTTACACTGATATAAGTGTCACACTCCACAGATGTCAATATCTTTTTTGTTGTTCCTGAAAAGTTAATGTTCAAATGCAAATTGAAAGAACAATGAAATAAGTCAACAGATTTCACATAAATCACCTGAGAACTTGGGATTGATCTCCCTGTGGTTCTTGGGCTCTTCACCACATCTTGAAGGGTTATCATTGGCTGAGCCTTAAAAATAATGTGCAAAATGTTATTGATTCTGAAGCAAATAGCCAAGCAGAGAAGAGAAGCTAAAACAGGGACAGTGTGGTTCTCTGATTAGTTAAGTCTTCATTAACCTGGCAGCAGAATGATTTGTCTTGTGCCATGGCAAAAGTGTGATTACTGTAAATGAAAGCTAGTAGGAATCTCTCACTGTTTAAAGACACAACCACTTTATTGTTCAAAAAGCAACTTCAAAACAACTACAAGGCCAAGTTTTGCATCCCTGCCAGGAAATGCATCCACCCCAGAAATTTGTAAGATATATGTACATATTTAGTTATGTTTCACACAAAGCATTATTGGCAGGTAAATTATTTACAACAGGCCCAGTTTGTAGAGGAAACCACCTTAGTTGGCCTGATCAAAGACAACAACAAGTAAATCTATCACAGAGTGGCCAGCCTGGTTTCTTGGGGCAAAAACAACTCTGAATTTAACAGTCTCAACATGGTGGGACTGAGTTTCACTGCAGTTATCTCCATACCACTACAACAGCTTCTTCCCAAAGGTTGTCACCCTACTGATTTAGCCTCTCATGTGCGTCAGGACCGTTTAATTTGACAACTGTGGGACAATGTTGATGTGGTTCTGAACATGAGAACTTTTCTGAAGACAGTACATTGACATTGTGTCCATTATTCATTAAGTGTTACAGAAATAATGGGTCCTCAGTTCTTCAATTCAATTCTCAATTATACAATCACAGAATAAGAGTGTTGCATTAGAGCATAAAACATTACATCTTCCAATGATACACCTGTTATGGAAAGTTACTCAGACAACTTAGTGAGCAT
The DNA here is from genome assembly GCA_900302615.1 of Holocentrus rufus. Classification (NCBI taxonomy): domain Eukaryota; kingdom Metazoa; phylum Chordata; class Actinopteri; order Holocentriformes; family Holocentridae; genus Holocentrus; species Holocentrus rufus. Next base: position 3,600 of record OMLF01040158.1, on the reverse strand, counting down.
TTCACTGTATGTGCCTCTACTGGGACAAAGTTGTATCAACATGCTTTGCACCTCCTGCCGATTGTTAAATCTTTATAAAACTGAGCAGCTGCTCTTTGTGTTGTCACAGTTCAGGGTGTGAGGTAAGTACTGATGTGAGTCTCAATCACTACTCTGCTAAATATACGTTCACAGACACAGTTTCACTCAACAATACACTCTGATATGTACTGTAGGTTCTATTTTCCTATATTTCCTACATTCCTATTTGCCTAACTCTGATTTCAGTATGTTTCAGGTGGATGAGAACTACACACGCGTGTCAGAGTTTGTTATTGTGGGGTTTCCCAGTCTGCAGCCTGAGTATTTTCATCTGGTGGCCTGGTTCTTCTTCTTCCTCTATGTGACCACAGTTGTTGGCAACTTTCTGCTGGTGGTGGTTTTTGCTCTGGAGCGCAGCCTCCAGAAGCCCATGTACATCATCATGGTCAGCCTGGCCCTTGCAGACATTGGTAAGAGTGGTGTTTTTTATGTAGCTTTTCATGCTTCTTCTACCATCAGTGTCCAGTGTCTTAGGTGCAACGATGATTCATTCAAATGGATTACCCTCAAATTCACATGGCTGTGGTTTGTAAGTAACCATAAGTGACTTTGAGCGTGCCGTAGTTGACAGTGACAGGAACCCTGCGCTCAGCATATCTTCTCACTGTCTCCTTTCTCTTGTTGTTTTCACTCTGTCTCTGAGGCATGGCCACAGTGATCCTGCCTAAACTAATTGCTCGCTACTGGTGGAACGATGGGGCTCTTGGCTTCCACACCTGCCTGTTTCAAGTGCAGATGATCCACTATTTTGGCGCCTTGAGTTCCCTTATCTCAATGACCATGGCTGTCGACCGCTATCTGGCTATCTGTTTCCCTCTGAGGTGCAATATCTGAAAGGAATACTCCAACATTTTGGGCAAAACACACCTTTATTGACTTACCCAGACTGAGACAAGAAAATAAACCTTACAGCAACTCCGAAGCTCTTATTTAAGTCTTATTTACACAATGCATATGATACACTGCGTAAATAGGACAGCCTCAGAGTTGCTGTAAATTCACTT
>OMLF01040146.1:4058-20348 GCA_900302615.1 Holocentrus rufus | reverse complement strand
TGTCCGAAACATAGAGATTTCTAGACATCATGCAGTGCTGCAGCACAGATGTAAGCTTGGGAAGACTCCTTTATTGGCTGGCAGAATTTTGGGACTCATTTTTGATTCTAATATAAATTTTGGGTCTGAAGAGTCCACAAGAGTTCAATCTTGTTACTTTTGGAATAAACGAGTGAGGTTAAATGTCTGTCTCCTTTTAAGACACATCTCAAAACTACAACAACAATACTAATACTGTAGCAATACTGTATTGTGGGTCAATACAGTATTACTTGCTGCTGTTTTATTGTTTATAACATGCTCTGTGTGTATGTATGCACTGTTTCTGTGACTGTATAGTGTCTCTGTGTGAGCCCCTGTGATACAGCTTGTCCCCATAAACCACCTGCCCTTCCCTCCCAGTTAGCCAGCTGCCCTGCCTGTCTGCCCCCTGTAAAAGGATCCCCATAATACAGAAGCATGGCAGCCAGGGTGCAGCTCAGAGTCAGCCACCTCCTCCACACTAATGCACACACACTCAGGCCAGGTGTTACTCAGCCAATTACTCCTTCCATGTATTTGTTTTCTGGGTAGCCGCTCACTTGGTCTGCCAGTCTTTCTGTTTGTCCGTGTGTATCTGTTTGTGACCAAAGCTTGGCTGAGCCTCTGTGAACCACGGAGAGCACTCCCCATCTACTCACACACACTTGTTTAAACACTAGACTAATTACACATGCCTAATAGCAACCACATCAGTCAGGCTCCATTGATTTAATGCGGCATGGTATATATAGAATCAAACTCTCTGGGTGGATTAGACTGGATTGGTGTTTGACAATCAACTTCAGTTCAGTGTGATTTAACTGAATTGTGCATTTTGACAAATGGATTTCCTTCATTTTCATTCACTGGCAAAAATGTGCCTATTGATTTCCATGACAGACACAATAGATGTTCTCTTCTACATTTAGATAAAAGCATTTTTTCACAGTCAGTATTCAAACTTAAATAGTATTCAGTTGTGTTCCCTATGATCTTGACAGTTCAATCAATTAATCTATATTATGTATGACCAAATCGCTCCTAAAGCTCAAAACAGTGGCAAGGCTTACAGTGTCACGAGGAGTAACATTACCTACATTTTGTTGCAAAGTGGCTCACCATTCAGCCGACATTTATTTCCACTTACCTCAATGTGGTTGTGCAGCAGAAAGCTGTGGTGGCCGGTCGGTGTCGGACTGTGGGCGCCTGCTGTGAACTGACTAGGCTGAAGGCATTCCAGGTCCAACTCCAGGTCCAAATCTCCAAGCTCTGAGTCCAAATCCTGGCACAAATATTTGTCCAGGGCTATGGGTGGGACCAGAGCAGCATCTGCAAAAGAACAGATAAACTGCTTTTAAGCCTTTGTGGGTCAGGTGTGAGCGCTATATTGATATCTAAAGAGGGGAAAAAAATCTAGCTCCGTGCAGATTTCACCCTGTTGAGACACACGTGAACAGATCACGTCAAGAATTAGACAATCCGTAAATCCGCCCTTAGGTGCACAGGGTCCAGGGATGTGGAAAGTCACTCTTTACATAGGCTAGAATGAGGAAAAGGTGGGGAATTAGAGTAAATAAGTCGCAAAACAACTCTTTTCTGCCCTTTTCCTTTTATCTCTCTTTACCTCCCAGTCTCTTTGCGTTCTCTGGTTTCTGTGACCCTGACTCTGACACAAACTCAAACTCACACATTCTTATGCACATAAGTACCTCAGGAGGCACTTAGCAGCATGGTCACTCACACATTCACAAACAAGCCTTTCTCACACACTCACCCGCCTACACTCCCACATAAGTGCAGGCTTTGAGGGCAACTGGTTTACTACGAAAAACAGGATTATGAATGAAGTAGGTATACTGTGTGTATGTTTTTTGTGAAAGAGAAAGAAAGAGTGTGTGCATGCACATAACCATGTGAACAGGAGGATATAGGATACTGGTGGTGTGTGTAAACATGCATAGCTTATATAGTCTACATACTAGTATATACATATCAACATGTGGCTTAATGAGTAACTGATTAATATGAATGAGTAACCTAACTAACCTTTCGACAATGTTAAGTCACACAGGAGCACTGAAGCGAGGAAACGTAGGCACTCATTCTGACAGCTCCAGTTGTTAATTTGCAGTGTAATGTGCAGGTAACTAATGGTAAAGATAACCTGAATGGTGTTTAAACTACAAATACACATGATCCTGTTTATAGACATTTCACATTCTGACAAAGGTGCAACTCGGTATGAACAAAATTAAATTTCACAATATCTTTGACCAGATAACCACAATATTGATACTGTGAAGATATTGTAGCAAGAACTTAGCAGCCATGTTAACATGAAATAGTAAGTAAACACAGGTGTTGCTAATCACATTAATTAAGGGTGTGTTCTACTTAGGTACAGAACCTTAATTAATACGATTAATAACACCTGTGTTTACCCACTATTTCCTGTCAAAATGGCTGCTGTGAAAAAGGTGTATTGGTGCTTTCAAAAGATATTTATAAACACAAGATTTTTCATCACTGATCATTAGTAATGTGGACATGATGACCAAGCAGCTATAGAGGTAAATAAGAAACTCTTCTATAATTTGAGCAGTCTAATAAGTTCAGAAAATTGCAGTGTGTGTAATGCAGTGTAGTACAGCTTTTAAAACAGGAAAAGACAGCAATCAGTAATCAAAGTAATCAATCAAAAATGTTATTTCCAAAATTTCTGTGCATCATTTTCAAATTCTATGGTATTTTATTTCTCTTTCAAAATGGCAAACTATAATATGCCTCAGTTTTAGTTGGGTGTGAAACCGCCTTATAAAGGAAAACATCAGAGACTTTTGTTTAGTGCATAATCATAATCAGATTATTCCTATTGTTGTGAAAGTAACATGAGAATGTACAAATAAGAGGCTAATCCTTCTTTTTTTTTTCCAAAGCAGATCACATGCAGTTTGTTGGAATTAAGATCAGTGTTTTCCCACGATTTTGAGTGGCGAATAACAAAAACTGGAAGTTCACTTCCAATAAATCAGATAGGCATACACACACTCAATAATACCATAAATTAGCAAATTTATGGTATTTTTGAGTATATGCATGCCTCATTCATAGGTGGATATGCAAATACTGTATGTGTGTGTTGGTTTTGCCATGCTTTGTGTGTTTGTTATTGTGTACCTGTGTGCTTGAGCGCCTCAACTATCATATGAATGATCTCTTCCCTCAGAAGGCTGTTGACGTTTGCAGCATAGTGGAGAGCCGAACAGCCAGTGTGGTCTCGTACACGCACATCACTGGTTGGGGAGAGATGGACAAAGTTAAAACATTTCTCTCACCACAGAAAATGAATAGACTCCTGGCAACTTGAACCTAAGGTAAGTGTGTGTGTGTGTGTGTGTGTGTGTGTGTGTGTTCTAAAGTTCCTTGCTTGCTTGTATGTACATATTAATGAGTGTGTTATGTATATCTGTTTGTAAGGGTGTTCTCACGCTGAGAGACCCAGCAGTTCCTTGACCACCTCCACAGGTCGGTGTTCCCATGGCAACGGTGTCACCAGGCCTTCAAACAGGTCAATGTCTCTGACAGCAAGCATCAAAGCTGTGACCCCGTCACTGTTAGGAACATCCACATCCACCGTGCCTGTCTGGGCCTGAAACACACAGATATACGCATCATACATGCAACAATACAGTACATGCACATATTTTGAAAGTGTGCACTTCAATCAGCTCCAGTTTAGTATTAGCAAAGACCTTTCTATTAGCTACTGGCTACTACCTGTGGAGCAAGTTTAACATATTTCTTCAACTGTGTAGACACACACGAGTACACACCATGAATATTTAGCAGATTGGAGAAAGCAGAAGGCTGATTGTCTTATTGTTTGGGCAGAGACAAACAAAGGAAACTTGAAAGGCAAAAAAAATACGACCTCTTTTCTTTTATTCATAGCTATGACATTCATGATTTTGGAAGGTTAGCAGGCTAGCTAGCTTAAATAGCTAACGTACAGGCTAATATGGCTAGTTTGAAGTTGGGAGAAATCTGGAAAAGTTGTTTTGGAAAACTATGACTACAACTGTTTTTTTTTCTTTTTCTTTTTTCCATCAGTTACTAACAAAAGTGTTGAGTTACATAATATTAGCTAACATCTTTCTTCTCCCTTTTTCTTCTCACTTTCCTTGTTAACTTGGCTTCAAACTGTGGCTGTTAGGCTGTACCCACTCAGGTTTTGCTAATATTTTAACCTTTTCTTAATTACATTGTATGGATTAACTCCTACACCTCTGACTGTGAGAAATGTTTATATAACTACAGCTCCAGTTTGCCAAAAGCAGTGGTAACACATATTTTTCAAGTGAACTATCAAATCTAACACCTCAAAGATGTCCATGTGCTAAAACATGAATTCAGTGGCCAGCCACACATGAAAATCCCACTGTCACACACTAGCATCGCCTGCTACTTGGACTCCGCTCATTTTGTGGAAAGCACCTGATGATATGGATCACATTTCCAGGTGCACAGTGTTACACAATGACACAAGGAGATTTGTAGTGCTGTGTGCTGGCCAAAGCTGACGAAAGCCTTAGTGAGGCAGAGGGAAAGTCCAAATGTGGCTATATTTTCAGAATATACAGCACATTTAAACACACCAGAACATATTCTTGATAACCTGTTGCTCCGATAAATTCAAAACCTAAGCAGTGATGAACACACCTGATCACCTGATCAGTTAACACACAAACACACACATGAACAGGCTACCCAGTTGTTTTTAGAGGGAAATCTTAGCTGTTTCCCTCGACTCCTTTGTTCATTTGGGAATTCCTCCCACAGTGAGGAAGGGGGCAGAGTGTGTCACAGCCTCACCAGTAGGTGCTGCACCGAGTGCAGGTCTCCCTGCCAGGCGGCCTGCAGCAGCTGGGCCTGGGGTGGCAGGTGAGGCCTGGACATCCACTCTAACACCTTTCCCTGCAGCTCAGGAGGACTTAGGTGAAGTGCCGTCTGGTGGTAGCGGTCACACAGGGTCACATCAGCCCCTCTCCTCAGCAGCAGCTGCACCACCTGTTCACAGCAAAACCAGAAAACAACTGCGAATGTAGCTAAAATGGCAGGAATCGCACACTTTGGATTTGAACTCCTTGGGTGGAATGAGGTTTTTCTCTAAGTGTTTAGAAGTTGTTCTGTTGTTAAAATAACCACTTTTTTAAACTAAATAGTATCATTCAACATAAGTTGGTTGGTTTTAATAATGTGAAATATTCTAGTGATAATGAGCATAGCCTGAAGCTTGTGAATATGAGCCACTCTTTGTCAATTTCATGTTATCGTTTGTACCAGCGCTTCAGTAAATATCCAACTGCAAATTACAGAGACACTCTCCTTGTTTCACACAGGTTTATGCAGCTCTGACTATCCCCCTGTGGCTTCTGTTTACTTTCAAAATGGCTCCCCGAGAGGATGCTGGGGACTTACGTAAAGAGGCAGCTCACATGGATCTCACACGTTATTGTTATTGCCGGGAAATGTCATGCTTCTCCCTCCCCCTCATTGTCATATTTACCTGTAGTAATTTTCCAGGTAAAAACAGGCTGAGGTCATATCTACTTGTTTACATAACTGCTTACCTGTTTACCAATAAAATGTCTGAATACTGAATGTCTTCACATAGGATTATCACACAATTTGGTATTCTCTTGAAATAAATTATAGCCAGCTCAAATGCAATAACAACCATTGATGCTGTGTTCCATCGCCTTTGTCAGTTGTTGGCATATATTATGATACTGATTTGCCACAAAGATCACAAAGCAGATGTATGAGGCCACTTCTGTACTACATGGTAGAGTTTTAGATCATAGTCTCGATGAAGTATTGACCCCACTTACCTCAGTCATGCCCCTCTGGCAGGCGGTGATAAGGGGAGTGTAGCCGTCCTCGGTGTCTGGGACACCCACCTCCTCCCGGCCCTCCATCTCCTGGACCAGGTCCAAACCCAGCGCCTCGTCCTCTTCCTCCTCTTCCTCCCGCTCTCCTCTCAGCATCTCTTCCACACTCCCGCGCCTCTTCTCTCTCCCCTCGCTCTTCTCACTCGTTTGCATAGGCCACAACTTTCCTTCCAGGTCTGTGTGAATGGCGGCCAGAGAGAGAGTCTCTGTAGTCAGTCAGATGAGCCTTGTATTTTTTATAGCTGTGGAAAAAGCTGTAGAATAGATGAGTGCATGAACAAGACAAACTCTTAGATTGGGTTTAGGTAGTCTGTGTATCTGAGTGCAGATCACATGATTATTGTGAAGTCAGTCTGGTGATGTAAGTCCCTAATGATCTGCCAGGTCTCAGTGGATGTAGAGAAGGCGTGTTAGGAATCTTTTTTCTCACATCATTACTGTCGGTGAGTCATGTAAATCATTCAGTAGCATTATGAGCTTGCTGGCTGCCTGGAAATATGTGTGTGTGTGTGTGTGTGTGTGTGTGTGTGTGTGTGCGCATTTGGGGAGGTTCTTGTCTGAGGCCTGTCCTCCCACTGGTTTAATGAATGTCGGCTCTGATCAAGTTACAACTGTCAAGATGGCTACAGTGGCATTCAAATATAAACTTTAAATGCAACATGTGTAGTGGAATATATTACCTTCAGCTTGAGTTTGAATGAAATGTAAGTGGGAGGTGAGGAATAAACAATATTTAAAAGTGGACTATGAAAAAAGACTGGCTGAAGTGAGGACTGTTGAGAGTCAACAGAAGTGAAAACAGAATACATCATCAGCCAACCCACTGATAGTTTGAATGCTTATTTCATGTTTTTGGAGTATAAACAGTTCTCACTTCAGCTGACCCTCAGCTATTTTGTATAGTGCCCCTTTAACTGTTTGTCCATTTGTCCATGTTTAAGAAATACTGAAGGACCTTTGATCTTGTAAATGCAAATTCATTAGATTAGTTAAAAAAAACAGCTTTCATCTGGATTTTCTTATTGGTATGACCATCAAATGAGGAAAGGATCTACACATGCTAGTATTAAAGAAACAACAAAATGCAATACAATGCTTAAAGTAACTCACCTTTACACTTGTAATGACGTCAGCTCATCTAGTGATTTACTTTCTTTAACTCTGTCCTGTTCCAACTCTCCTCACACATTTCTGCGTCTCCTTGATAAGAAAATCCAGTTTAAGGACTTGACAAGTAAAGCTTTTGTCCTTTTCAATGGTCTCTCAATTGTAGTGTCTCCTCTCTTTTTTGTCTTTTCTTCTGCACGCCTCCTGCTGTACGTTTACACTCGGTTGCCTAGGAGACAGTCAGCCAGACAAGCAGGCCAGCAATGGGTTTAAATGCCAGCAGGCTGTTTCCTGCACAGCAGGGAGGACTGAGAACTGCTATGCACACGAGGAGTGTTGGAAAAGTTGTGTCCAAATTTGTTTTTCTAATATGTACAACCATTATATGAGCAATTATGGGAATTTTATAACAACTACGTAGAGTGAACTGGGAATTTCATGAAGCTAGGCACAAATGCCAGAAATTTAAATTCCAATCGCATTGTTCAATAGCATAGCAAAATACTATTACTCTATTATCACTATTATAATCAATTGTCTGTTGATCAACTAATCAGTTATTGTAATTAACTAACTGTTTCAGCAATACTCATTGTTGTGTACAAAGTCCTCACAGCTTTTTGGAAAGTTATGTCAAACATAAACTCTTTGTTCAGTTCATAAGGCATAGAAGCCTGCTGAAACTCCAAATAAATCTGGCACAATTCTGCTCTTAATCAGTCTGATAGTTTGATAATGTGATCATGTTGAAAGTTCAATCATTAAAATCAAAGGAAACAATATTCAAAATGGTCAGTGCATGCAGCAGAGCATAAGCTGGGAATTCAAACCTCTTCATTCATCTGCTTCTTTTTCAGCTCATGTTTTTTTACTCAGCTTGATCTTGTCTGTTACTATCTCCTTGATAATCTCCCGGTTCTCCTCCTTTGCAGTAAAATCTTTAATTTTCGTCAGAAAGACAGTGACGGGCAATGTCTGCAGTGTCAGAGCTAATTTGTTTGACTTTGACATCTGTGTATTTTTCCTTTGCAGAGATATCCAAACTAGAAATATTTTTGAGGTCAGACATTTGTGTTTTTGGGGCTCTGAGTCTTTCAGTGGAAAAAACTTTCTCACTGGCATGTCTATGACTATTGGTGAATCAGTATTTTTCATGTTTCTTTACAGGGGTGCAAACATTCTTTGTTGCCTTTTTTTGTAAAGTCTACCAATGGCAATTTTGCTGCAAAAGTGTCGGCCTCTTTTTGGTCTTTCGGTTCTTTCTCAATGGCAGAAAACCTGAGTGACCTTATTTGTTAGGTCACAAGCTGCCCAGTTGGCCTCTTCCTTGAGTCCTGATTCTCTGTCCGTGGTGGAGATGTTTTTGGCAGATACATTTTTCCCCTGGAGAATATTCCACTTTGACGAAGCCTCCAGTCATCCTGGTTTGGACTGGATATCTGATTTTTTGGCAGTCACTGACGATACCGTAGAGAGTGGACCTCTTCCTTTTGGTGCCTAGCTCCCTCTCACCAATGGAGGCTCTCTGAATATCTGTATTGTCTGCACCTGCTAGCAATGGCACGGCTGAGCTTTCCTCTTTGACCTTTTGGCTATAATCCATGTCATTTTCCGGCTTTTCAGCTCCAAACTTCAACTCAACAGTTTGCAAAGCCTGAATTGCTCAGGGTTTTTTCTGGCAGCAAGGCACATTTAAATGATTAATAATAGAGACAGCAGGTAGTGTTTCTATTAATCTGAATATCTTTTTTCTTCTCATATTCGACCGGATTCTTCTTTTCAACTGGATGGTATATGTTATTCAATACATATTTCATTAATTTTTGCGTATTTTTCAGACAAATTCAAAGGTATTTTGTATCTACAGTGTTGAGACTTGTACAAATCAGCTCCAATATGCTGATGAACAAAGAAGATTTATTGGATGCAAGTGACCATCTTTGTCTTTTGGAGCTGTCTGGATGAACCCTACAACAACGCACAGAAATATTTCAGTCAAAACAATGTATTAGCCACACGCCATAGTCTGTCTTTGTTCTTTAACTATGGACCTGACAGAAAGTGGGTCATGTGTTACCAAGCCTGGGATGTCTTAATGAGCCTGGGTTCAACAGTGAGATAATAAACACCTTGTTTACGTCCAAATCTGACAGCTGGTGTGCTGTGAGGAAATATGCTTTGGTTTCTCTGTATGCTGACCAAAAGATATCGGATGACAAAGGAGCTATTTCTCAATTCTTGTTTCTTTTGGTTTTCTCTCTGTTTACTTTGCATCTCCACTGAACTATATGGTACTTGTCATATTTACAAAGGTTGGCGGAGTGGAGGGGAAACAGAGGTATTTTGTGCTTCCCTCTGAGAATAAAAACATTTTGAATTGACACAGATTTTTGATGTTACATTCAACAATGTGTGCTATGAGAGGATTCAGTGACCAATAGTGTATGCACATCCCATGGCCAAGCGCAGGGTACAAAAATTCAAATTACAAAAAGTGAAGAAGAGACCCACACTCTGAGGATTTGCTCCCTTCGGGTAAGGATGATGAAGATGTAATGGTTGAAATGTTGTCATCTAATAAAGATGAATAAGGGACCAAATCTTCAGTGAGTGGATGTCTTGTTGTCTTTTTGGCATGATAATATTACCAGACAACTATCGCCTACATTCCTTTATCTCTTTTCTTTCTTTGTATGTCTAAAAACAAGGGAACATTATATGGTGGACAAATCATCTCACTAAACAGTATGGAGAATTGTAGAACTCCAAACAGGAGCGGTAAACTTCAGTGTCACCACTGGATGGCGATATCCGACAGCTCTCATCTCATTTTCTCCCAGTCGTTTGCAGGTGAATCTAAACCCATCAGATCCACAGCACAGGCAAACCTTTTCCACCAAGTTGTTCAATCATAGCTCAGCTCTTTATTCTCAACAGGATGTGAGGATTTTTTCATGTCTTGTGGAGGCTCTCTGAGTTTCATTATTGTGTTGTGGTTGTGGTGGTGGTTGTTTTCCAGTTTCCGCACAATCTTTACAGAACTGTTACAGAATTTGAAAATTATAAAATGTAAAAGAAAAAAGTCAAGCCTTTTCTCCTGTTATGGGTAAGGGTATAAAATGTGTGGTGGCGCTTTCTTTACAAAAAATAAAAAAATAAAAAAAAAAGAAAGAAAAAATGGGCTATATAACAATTTTATTCTGCCAGTCAAACGTGAGTTAACAGTGATTACTGTTTGGTGTTCTATAGGGACATACAACCTCTCAGTAGTGTTCAAGGGGAAGTTTGGGTAACCTGTGGCCTACCTTATGGCATATCTTTTAACATCACTATACTTTTGTCTTTTGTTGTTTGTCTTTATGTTATGTCTAGCTGATGGTGTAATGGTTGTACAGTGGGTCTTTCCTAACACTTGGAATAGGATTCTATTCGCTCATTATTTGCATACTACCAGTGTGCCTCCGATTAGCCAATGGAAAAGTACTATCTGAGCCTGCCGCCTCCCCCCATATCCAAATCACCCTCTCAAATTCCCCTCCCTGTTGTATGCACTGTAAGTACTCTATGGGTCTGTCCCGTGTCCCGTCTGCTCACCGAGTACTGTCCTCCCCGGGAGAAACAGTGAACCCTCACATTGTCTCTCAGCTGCAGCAGCCCACGGCCGGTGCGTCCTGGTGCGCACAAAAGCTATTACTTCCCAACCGGCAGACTTCACTGGTGCGCTCCGGATTTCGCCAAACCTCAGGACCATTCGCAGTTCAGAGAAAACTTTTGTTGTCATGTCTCGGTTTTCAGTGACAACAGGACTCTGGAATTAGGAACTACAGTGCGGACGCGGATCAGTCTTGGTTGTCTCCCCCCGGGCAATGTGCGCAAGGTGATACAGCTTATTGGTTACCTGGCTGAGTGAGAACAGGACGGCTGCATTACATGGATTTCCCCACCAATCGCCACTTTAACGCGGGACTGTTTGATATTATCCACCACTCTTGAGTGCAGGCTACTTCGGCTCAAGTTAGCCCCTTTCCCCTGTCAGTTCCCCCCTCAAAAAACTTCAGCCATCGGTGGATCATTTTGCGACCGAAACGATGGGCTCGCAGACCGGAGCGGCTCTGCAGAAACAGACGCTCCTCTGGCTGCTCGTAGGTGAGTTTGTCCCCGGACAGTCACACACTCTGATGGAGCGGGAAATAAAATGTAAGGTGGGTAGGCGAAAGTGACCTCCTGTGGGTGATCACCCCAAACCACCGAGATTAAAAAAAAAAAAAATCATTTTGTGTTTTCCTTTGTAAATTCTCGTACTTCTCTTACAGTTTGAAGTATTTCACAGGCTTTGATGTCGTTCTATAAAAAAATGCCAGCTTTAAAATGGGGTGAGCGATTTCAGGTGTTTGCACTCCTCCGCATCTATGGTAATAGAGTTAATAAGGTAAACTGATAGTGAGACCTGCAGAGTATATTTGCCTTCTGTATGCGAATTTCGGCTGGCATATGACACAGTGAGGACACTGACTGACATGCATTTAGTTTAGGCATGTGTTTCCTACAACGGAAAGCACTATAATCGTCCTCTAGGGCTTTATATTGTCTGGGGGCACTCAACAATGAATTTAAAGCCACACAACAGTAATTTTTATGGTATCATTACAACCATCCATATAACATTCCGATAGGTTACTGGGGAGGTTTGCTGTTGCTGATATTACCATAGTAGACCTATCCTTATAATATCTATCATAGGATTACTTTCGCTGTCAGCCTGTCTCCTCGTGTAGTTTTAATTGGGGCCGAGCAGCGCAGGTGTGAAGTGCGGAGAGTTGGCATGTACTGCTGAAAGACACCCTACATGCTGTGATCCTGCCTTCCTATATATTTCAGTTATAATGAGGCCGATAGGATCACTGGGTTCTCTCATTTCAGCTTTGAGACACGGTGCACTGGTAAAGTTATCTCAGTCCTAACTGCACCTGCTGATTAAGATGCATTCTCACCTAAAAAGCCAGAGTTGTTGCAGAACTCAGCTAAAATCTCAGTAAATATGCTACATTCTTATGATGGTGATCTTACAAGCAGGAGTAAGTTTGGATTATAGCTGTATATGCTTATTTTATAGTCCATAAAACTACATAAACTATATTTAACCTGTAAAGCCAAAATACTAGAGAGAGAATGGGATGACTGTAATCACATAGTTTTCTTTTACACACTGAACACATGCTAATTTACTTAATTCTGGCTAAGATATAGGAAATGTTTATGTGATATTGTGTGACAGATAGATAAAAGCATCAAATATAGTAGAAATGCATATAGAATGTATTAAATGTGTTTTTACTACATGCAGTTTTTCACAGGAACACACATAAATTTTAAGTCCATCATCAAATTGTCTAAAGCAGCATTTTTTCAGAGTTTAGGACGAACTTGGGTCCAAAAACCCTGCTGGATTCTGACTTTAAAAGAGCAGTTTTGCATAAAGCCACTTAAAATGGCCCAAGCATCACCAGTTACCCTGAATAATATAGTTTTAGCAAGTATGTTATACTATAGCTACTTTAGAATATAGTAAAACCTGCTAATCTCATGAAACATATGTCTCAGAAATGCGGGGCGGATTTTGTTGGTTGAGCCTTCAAGTGTTCCCAGCAGAAAGCAGAAAACATCAATATACTCGGCTTGAAATAAACAGTTTATGTTGACTGGTAGAAGTTTGGATTCACATTTGGAAGACTTGTGCTCTGCCACTCTCTTACACATTGATCAATATTCCTTTTGCGTCACAGTTACATAGACACTGATTTTTATTTATTTACTCTCTGTTATCTATTTCTGTGTAGATGTTTTCTGCTGGGCTTACGGTGGCAGTCACTGCCCTCATTGTGTGTTGTCCTGAGTATTGTACCAGTTGTCATGTTTCAGTGGTGAAAAAATGCCTGTACTGAGATCAATACAGTAAAATTGCTATTACCAAGTGTTATGGAAGTAGGCAATCATGTCCTCAGCAGGGATTGGCATCACCAGATTTAACATATCCTGTCTGGGTAACACTGGACCATTAAGAAGAAAACCATAATGACAAAACACAGTTGGTAATAATTCATGGCAAGCAAGTCAATGCATACACTACATATCCTTTATAATACAAGTTTAATCAATGAATGTGCATTTGTAAAGTCATATCTCTGTAGGAGTGAATGTGTGTTAAATCGCACAGTTGCCTGCACTCGGGACCTGCAGTTCCACATTTTTAGTTCCACATAGAAAATCCAGATTCAAATATCATACTTCTAATATATCTATAATAAACAAAAATAGAAAAAAACATGCATCTGTTTGCAGTCATCAATACTGCGAGCTGGCGAAAATCTGAATGCTGGTGGTGCTGGCTCATGTTAGAGACTGACTGCTTCTTAACTTCTATGTAGGTACAGTATGCATGGCTGAAAAGTGAAGTTGTACCAAAGTGAAATAGAGGTCTAGCATAGCATAATGGCATTTGGAGGATGCTTTTATCCAAAGCACCACACAGCACCATGAGTGCATATGGATGTTCCCAGCTGAAATGATATTGCCATGCTTTACCATTTGCATACTTTACACATCACCCACAGCTTTTAGTGCTATTGAATGACACTGCATGGGCCATGATAATTAGTTTATTATAAGTTCAGTGAAAGCTGTACATGACATTTCTGAAGATAAATCCACCACTGCTACATCCCATGTGTCAATTATTCAATATCCCACTTTTCACATTACCACTAATAAAAAGTGTATGATAAAAGCGCTCTGCTGATGAGGCCACATGCTAATGTTGCAATATATTCACTTCGCAGACTGTAAATCCAATCCAATTTCTCTTGCTCATGTTCCCTCCATCTCCTCTTTTCTCTTTTTCTCTTTCCTCTATGCACACAAACTCATACATGCCTACAATTCCATGCCTTTGAATACTGTTGACCTGGGTTCATTCCCCAACCCCTGATACTAACACTAACCACTAACTGCTTTACCCCTACCTTCAACGTAATTCAAACCTTGTTTCTTAACCTTAAAATAAGTGCAGCCAAAAAGGCCCTACAATTGGGTATTTTGTACTTGCATCACACTTTTGTACACGTTTCAGTGCTCATAAAAACAGAATGTGAAGAACATCAAGGCATATGTATGCGCAAAACATTCAGATACACACACACACACTTGAAACACACATACATACATTATGCGCACATACGGTGACGCTTTCCGACAAAGGTGTTTGTCCACACTTCCAAATGAAGCAGACTCCTGTGCTCTTTGCTCCTTGTTTCCTGTTACAAAGGCTCCATGTAGGCGTTGTATATTTACAGAGAGAAAAAGTTATGACTCATCACAGCAACGCCAGGTTGCCTCATTACCATTTCACCATCTTCACTTCTAAATCAGTAGTTTTCAAACTTTTGTTCTCGAAACCACTTTTTCCAAGGGATTTTTTTTCCCCCAAGATCCAAACCGATTTGCAAGCTATCAGAGCAGTGTAGCATGAATTAGTGTAGTCTAATATACTAATTAAGGCTATTTCTTTTATAATCTACAGGGACTTTGTAAGGCAATGATCGCCTTATATAGTCAATAGAGCAGAGATGTGATGCAGAGTTGAAAGAGTCCAATCAAAATAACTTATGAAGACATCAATTTCCCCAGAATCACTTTGGTCTCAACCAAAAGCGATTTTTAATTTTCTGGAGCATTTTTCTCACCCTGGTGGCCGATGACTGCAGAGCGAGCAAAGGGAAAAGAGTCCTTCACTCTTTCCCACAGATATGAAGGGATTGACTCAGAGAGGCACTGTAATCCTCTTTCCCTGACATGATAGTCTTTGATCTGTGGGCTCAGTTTTCAATTTGAAGTCATTTGAAACACATTTCACATGTGCATCACACTGCAGTCATAACGTTGTGGCCGAAGGGTGGTGGTGTAAAATACCTAATGGAGCAATTTGACTAGTTTCACTGAACAAAACACAAAAGTAATAAAATGTTGATACACCATTCTTAAACTAAAGGTCGACTTAAAAGGCTTAAAACGAGTCATGCCTGGTGAGTCCTAGTACAGCTAGGGCACTACTGTATTTTAATGAGTTTGGAGCGAGGGTTTAATCAGGTTTTGTCCCAGACTGAGAACGTTTTGGAAACCTTGGGTTAATTCATTGTGTTCGCTCAAACTTTTTTCTAGTGCCCATCAATTCATCAGTGCTTTCGGAAATCCATTCTTGTTGATGTGCCAGCAATCTTCCTATTATCAGTGTTTTTTTTGTCTTCTGTAACAGCCTAAGGGCAGTCAGCATGACCTTTCCTGCTAAACGCTGAGTAATCACAGTCTCAGGCTTCATGAATCAGCATATAGGCTTAAAAAGTCGGAAACTCCAAAAACATCAATAATATGGCTGCAGTAGTTTTATCTACCTCGTCAGAGAGGTGAGCTCAAAAGCCGATGTATTACACTAACAAGAGAGATTAAACAAGAGTGCCAAAGATGCTGCATGCACACTGTGGCAGTATGTGGCACTGGATGTTCATTGTTCGGACAACAGCGGTAAAGTCTGCCAGCAGTGGCATAAAGTGCCACCGACTGCACCTGCAGCTGGGTCGTGATGACAGAGGATGAAGTGTAAAAAAATAATTCCCTCTCGGTTGTGGCAGTGAAAACAAACAGAATGTTGAAAAATCCACTGAAAATGGATGCACCACCTGCTTTTGTTTGCCTTCTATTTAAATAAAGATTAAGTTGCAAATATGTCGTTTTTTCCCCCTGCTGAGTGTCCAATTTTTAATTCTGGGAGAATAAGATGCCCCACCAAATTTTTTGTCATATCTAATATTACAAGAAATTTTTTTCATACTGTCACAGTCTAGAATGTTATTTAAAGGTGCAACCTGTAGCATTTTGCATTTTCAAACTTTCACAATCTTTGTCACAGTGTAAACACAACAAAAGAAAGGCAGAGAGAGAGAGAGAGAGAGAGAGATGCATTTCTGGGGTAAAGGTCTCAAGAGGTTGATTTTGAGAATCTCCATAAATCAGGGTTGGAGAGAGAGAGAGATAGATAGAGAGAGGATACAGAGATCTAGCACAAGACAGAGGAAAAAGGAAGAGAGATAATGAATGAGGTAGGCGTGGTTGGGAAGCAAAGGTTTTAATAGTGCTGATAGATATTTTCTTCTTGCCCATA
>OMLF01040145.1:5039-33021 GCA_900302615.1 Holocentrus rufus | reverse complement strand
TCACAATGAGAGCAACACTGGGTGACAGAGGACACATTTCTCTACGTTTTGATGTAGAAATTGTCCAAAAAGGTTAGAAACTGTGGGAAATACGAGAGGTTGTTTGAGATTTTTAGGGAAATTTTTCAGGGATGACTCAGCTAGAGTGTGGGTGATGTCACCCACTCTAGCTGTGAACATTCCGCCCAATACACACCCATAATAAAATCTGAAACCGTCAAAAAGCAGCATAAAACTTAAATTGTGATATCTCCAAAACTGAGTGAATGTGAAAAATAAGTTGTGTGGAAGATTTAAAGAGTCACTGGTGCTGACCCGTTCAAACTTCAAATGAAGTTTCTAGCTCAAAGTATGAAAGAGTAGTTAGAGTTCAAAAAGGGCTTGGTTTGAACTTTCTTCTCATAGACTGCCATTGTAAAAAACGTTTGAAAAAAGTTGAATAATTTAAGTATAAAACATAAAAATAAGCTGAAAAGTGGAAAAAAAAAGAAAAATAAGCTGAACAGTTGAGAAGTTGAATGAAGTTTCTACAATGAAGTATGAAAATGCAGAAAATGCTGAAAAAACTGCTGAATCAGCTGAAAAATGCTGAAAACGGCTGGATTTAATAGGGCCAAAAAAATGACTTTTAAATAAAAGTCATTTTTAAATTAATAAAAAATAAAGTATGAAGCACACTATTCCAGAACAAGCTGAACATTTTAAAGTTTGAATGGTGTCGATAGCTGAAGAATTGTAGAAGTAGTTGGAGGGCAACGTTTAGGCGGAAGAATAATAATAATAAAGAAGCATGTAAGAGGATATAGTGTGCTGCTTCGCTGAAGCTGAAGCAAGCACACAATAATATGTGCAGCTGCAGTTTTGGAATGTGATAGCCTGGGACACACCAAACCGACAGCAGCGATGAAGACCCACTGTTGCGTCGCCTCACGTCACCGATGTCGGGGCAAAAGTTGCACTTCAGCACACAGCAAAGAGGACAGCCAACGGCCAACCGCCAAAAGCTGCTGACAGGGGTCCGACTAGTGCCAACATGCGGGACACACCACAAAAACTAGGGCCACAGACGCTCAATGACGGCTTGGCAGCCTACAGTCGGGTTGGTGTGTCTCAGCCTTTAAGACGAAGTGTTTTGGGAATAGATGATGCTGTTGTTGACTGGTAAACTATGTGCTAACTTATCGTTAGCACATAGCAAAAACAATTAAATAATAAAAAAAAATTAAAATAAGTTTGTGCTCCATGATTAGATATTAACCCTTACTGACACCAGCATATTATATACTTTTGCCCTTTTCAGAGGAAGTAATCGTCTCAGTTGACTTCTACTGTCAGCTAGCAGGAATAGCAACAACATTTGTCGAACTTATCTCCTTCCACTCAGATTTCTGGTACAGGCACAGTAAAAACCTTATGAACAGTTTGTGTATTTGATCCTTAACTCCTTTCAGGTTTCTTGTCCTGGAGTTCACCTGCCAGCCAAGGATGATATCTACCTCAGCATGTGCTTCATGGGCCAGTACCATAAATCTGAATGCCTCCCCGCCGTCTTCCCCCTGCTTTTCTATGAGAAGATGACTTTTGAAAAGGCAGGTCTTCACTTGCAGATACACAGCCAGCATGAGGCAGGCTTTGAGTAACCTGGATTAGCTTGGCAGCACTGTTCTCCACCGCTGAACAGTCATAAATGTTATATATAAAGATGATATAAAGATGCTTCAGTTTCCAATGCCAAACACTTTAACACTTTCACTGTTATTAATGAAGAACCATGTCAACTCTCATTTCATATAATTTGTTCCTGTCATAGGTCATCTTTAAATCTAATATATATAACTTTCTATTTCTCTCTAGGTTTTCAGGCATGCAGTTGACCCTGGAGACATCGCCATAATGCTTGAGTGTATGTTGCATGTTGTTATAAATGCTTTTATACAGGTACTTTAGGTATCTGTCACTACATCAGCTGGCTAAAATAATCTTATTTCTCATACCTTATGGAACTTTTTTAAAATTAATGTTTGTTCCATTCGATCTAATGCCAGTCATTGTGATGATCAAGCCTACCAGCCATCAATAAAACTCCTTGTTTTTTGCATTATTGCAACATTGCAAAGCTGCCGACTGTGGCAACCTTCCCACCTGTTGACACAGTTGACCTTTAATTATACAATTTACCTCAACCACACTTCAGAATTTCTACTGTAAGAGTAGAGTTGAAATTGCAGCATGGCTCATCTGTTGATTCCATGACCCAAATTTTCTTTGCATGTGAAGTTTGAAAGACACCCCCCCAATGCAAACCAAAGTGTATTTTTAAATCAGCTTTTAAAGCCACACAAAGGAGACAGATCATACAGTGGGAGAGACAGATACGTATGTGCAGTAATGATTAATTATAAATGCATGAACAAACATCATATCCATCATTTTAGAGGTTGATAACACTGGCTGGACCAGATTTAGTTTTTAAGAAAATGCCAATTTCAGCCCCATATATCAGTCTAACTCTAACTGTAGTTAATGTCATTACACATTTTAAAAAAATAGTACAGCATAAGTGCTATTAAATCATTTTAAGAAGTTCAAGAAGTTTAAGAAGGAGTGGAAATGTTTGAGATGTTACGAGCTTTCATATCTCATGACTGTGGTCTTCACCATGATTATGTTTTGTGTCTATAATAACCACAAACATCTTCAGAGGAGGTGTTAGTTCATGAATTGTGTATATCTCACCCAATTTAATGTTTCTCCTTCCAGATGAGACAGTCCGAATTGAACTGGTGCAGCTAATTCCTCCAGGTGCAGTAGTTTTTATTTTTCATATAAACCAGCCTTCATTCTCTAAAATAACCAGTCAAATAAACTGGAAAATGCTGTCAGGGCAAAAATTAAGTGCCTCAACCTAAGCCTTACTCCTCTTTATGGACCACACACAAGGAAAAGGGAAGCAATCAATTAATGCATTACAAATACTTTAAAGACTACATTAGTATGATTACAGCTGCGGCGGTTTCACAGTCATTGACTCACAGCAGGGATTTTGTGTTTCCAGTGGGTGAGGCTCTGGCCTGCTTTGAGGAAAATGCTCGACATTTCTTATTCCCTGAGCCCAAACTGGTTCCGTCCTTCTCAGGAGTGGACCGAGAGGTTCTGATGACCCGAGCACCTCACTTTCCTGTAAGTCCAAGGTGAACATCAGCAATAAGAGGGGTAGACTCTACACTGCATTTTTCCTTATGTACCACTAGGTCAGATTTGGTGGAAGATCTGCTGGATTGCTTTATGACACAAAACAGGAAGAGGGTGCTCTTTTTTTAGAACAAATGGAGCTAAAGCTTTCAAAGTTTGTGGGAACAGCAGATGGTAGAAGGAGTGAAAGGCAGATGGAAAAAATACTGCAAAGATGCTTATCTTCTACAGTAAGGCCAAAGAAAACCTTTGACTTAAGATGTGGCATCTCGTTTGTGACAGAAAGCAACAGCGTTCATGAGAAATGTGTTCTTAATGTGGAGAAACAACAGCAGCAACAATAGAGTAGGGCAGTGGGAATGTCATCACTGGTTAAAGCCGTTTCACACCTGTGCGATGCAGGAATTCATGGAACTAACACGTTGAAGAGCGGGAATCTGGAATGCTGAGGGTTGTGTAGGGATTTGTAATCTTTTGATCGTGATTGTGCTCGCATAGAAATAAAAAAATACATAATCCAGGAGTTGAAGGCCCACCACAAATCTCTAGAAATTGTTTAAAAGTGAGTTTCAAAACGTAAATGGCGATATGACTGGGGACATTCTGAACTAATGTGACGGACAGACTTTTCCTAATCTATACGGCCTGGCATAAAATTGAGGTTTCCAACTGTCCCCACCATGGTCTTGTTTGTTTACAGTAATTATACCAATCTATAACAATTAATTTGACAATGAAACATTGATCTGTAAACATGCTAGACAGCTCTCTCAATCTATTTCTTGCTTTTCCACCTGTTGACATGGGTCTTCTTGATGTGGGTCAAAGCGGTCTTCTTTCATCAGATGTCCACTCTGTTTCCCAGGGTATTGCTCCGATGTTGGAGTTTTCCACCAAAACAACCATCAGTGAGTGCTCCGCCGATGCAGAGACCAACATTCACCCCAGTGTACCGATGGTAAAGATTTCATGTGACAATTTGCTGCTATGTGTCTAATATTGGCCTTTCCTTAAGGAACCCCTTTTCTATCATTGAGTAAACCTGTCTAAGTGACACATTTTATGGATATTTCATATTTTATTAAATGCATAACAATAACAGTACAGAACAACTAATAAACTGTACAATTAACCCAAATAGTGAATGCATTAACTGCAGGGAGTTTGTGTAAAACAAGCAATTTGGATGAATTGAAATGAATGAATGACAGAAATGCTGAGATATAGGCCTACTGTATATACTATATATATGTTTAAAAGTTCTCTTACACCCCTTAATATCAAGAGGGCCTCATGACCATCCCTCATGAGGGTCAGGACCCCCAGGTTAGGAACCAGTGATCCACTTTATATTGAGCAAATGTAGTGTGTAAGGGGCTGACTGTTTAAGGGTTTCTGAAGACCAATACTGATGCTTTTTGACTGTGAGGGTACGCTGGACATGTCTTTGCTTTATGGTTCACTAAACCATAAAAGTCTCAAAACCATTAAAGAGAAAAAAAAGAAAAAAGAGGGTACTCATTGGAGACAAGGCTAAAAGAATTCTTGAAAAAAGG
The DNA here is from genome assembly GCA_900302615.1 of Holocentrus rufus. Lineage (NCBI taxonomy): Eukaryota > Metazoa > Chordata > Actinopteri > Holocentriformes > Holocentridae > Holocentrus > Holocentrus rufus. The sequence goes on along the minus strand of OMLF01040145.1, from coordinate 28,273 downwards.
GGAGCCAAAGCACTCAAGCACACACAGGCATGGAGCATAGCCACAGGAAAATCAAAGCTTTTAAAACTTTTGCCTTGGCAAAAGTTTTCTGTATTTATTTATTTTTATTTTTATTTTTTCAGGAAACAGTATTTTTGCATTGTAAGTACAGATACTGTTTGTGTCAATATGCTGTATCTTTAAATTTTACCATTATTTTTGTTCCTGAAACAACACTCATGGAACACAAAAATATGAATACTAAAATGACTACCGGTACTACTACCACTAGCACTCACAATCATAATAACAATAGCCATAACATATACAGTACTTATGCATATTTCCCATAGACAACCAGTGTTGTACAATACAATAAATGTATAATCAATTAAACTGCATCATATCCATCATGTCAGAGGTGGACGACACTGACTGGACTGGATATGATTTTTAATAAAAGGCCAGTACTGGCTACTTATATCAGTCAAATCTAGTGTCCACTTTTTCTTGTATTATCAGTGTTGCCTCAATCCTTTGTTCCAGAGGCTGGTGGGGAAGAGGTACCGCAAGCGCTCCAGCAGGCCAAGGACTTCATCTCCACACAGGAAACGCTCTCAGACCCTGGACAGGAGACATGGCAGCAGGACGACCAGAGGTCACCACAGTACCGCTGAAAACCCATCAGAGGTTGCCAGATCCCGGTCCCTGTCCCCACTGAGAGCCGCAAACAGACAGCGCATGGCCTGGCTCAGGCTGGATTCTGGAACCCCTGACCCAGCCGACTGGGACACAGCCACCACTTCCCAGCCTGCAAGTATTTCTCACAGGGCGTGGCAGTGTCTCAGTGTTTGAACTATATGAATGGGAGTGTCGGTTTATCTGATGATGGCATGGATGCCTGCACATTATGCTGCAATGCATGCTGGGATAGGCCCCAGCCCACCAGAACACTAAAAATATAAGTGGGTAGAGCAAATGAATGCATGAGTATGTGTATGTGTGTGTGTGTGTGTGTGTGTGTGTGTGTGTGTGTGCGTGTGTGTGTGTACCATGTATTTGTCACCTTGTGGGGACCTCAACCTGTTTACAGTTATGTTGTGGGGACTCGCCTCAATTATGGGGACCAAAACCTGGTCCGCACAATGCAAATAATTAATTTTAGGGTGAACACTTCGTTTAAAGGTACGGTAACTTTGGGGTTAGGTTAAGGTTAGAGTTAGGTGTTAGGAAAGCCTCAAGATCTCATGCACACCCCATGTCCATTTTCGGTAGTACAGGCGGCTTTTGGTGTGAGCTCAACGGAAAGGGCACTGGCCCTACGTTCGTGATTATCTGCAACAACCCTGAAGAACTACCCACCTTGACTCAAGTTCCGAGTTTGCACGAAACCACACGACAGCCGTCCGGGACTGGAGTGCAAAGCTGACGGGCCTGGTCCAGCCCCATGGAATCGCCCCATTCCTCTCAATCTTTACATGTAGCAACAAATTGGGGCCCTGGTTTCTCCCTATTTGACTATGCTACATAGGTGTTCGCAAAGAGAGGTGTTGTTAGGTGTGAGGTCTGAGGTGTGGGTCCGGTGTGGTGTGTTGTTCTTCTCAGACCCTCTCCCATTCTATCGCAATAGGTCGGTGACGGGGTTTTGTTTTAAAATTTTGATTTACCTTTCCTACTTTATACGAAATAGAGGGAGTGGTTTAGAGTTCCCTCATGATAAGGTTGGGGTTGGTTGGAGTCAGTTAGAGTCAGTTGGTTGGAGAGGTTCGGGTCAGGGTTAGGCACATAGTGGTTATGGTTAGGGTATGTCTCTAGGAAATGAATGTAAGTCAATGTAATGTCCCCGCAAGTGACATAAGCAAACGTGTGTGTGTGTGTGTGTGTGTGTGTGTGTGTGTGTGAGCCCATTGCCATATTGGACTTATTTTCAGGAATAATAACAATATATGTGTTTCAGTGTTTCAGTGGTGTTATTACAATTTACATGTACACTAAAATGACAGCCCAGTTGCCTCCCTCTTTTTTCTAAAGACTCCCATATATCCAGATCATAATTCAAAGAATTCTATTCCAAAATGAACTATAATTTGTCCAAAATGATGCATCACTCACAGCCAGCAGATGGCAGAGCAGAACCCATTAAGGCCCGGTCTTACCGCAACTCTGCTTTTACTGAGATCAGCCTTCCTTTTAAAACGTAGCCGTGTGATAAAAGTATGAGTCGTCTCTGATGAACTGCATTCCAGTGTTATGTAATATTTTGCTTTTAGCTTTTTAGTGTCAGTTGCTCTAGTCAAATTTGGCGAAAAGAAAGCAGCTGACTGAACTGATGTAAGTAATTCACCTAACATACCCACAATAACAAATCAACACCCTGTAACTTTATCCAAAAAAGTAGTAGGAGGGATATCGAGGGTTCAAAGGATCAGAAACACTAAAACATGGGTTTTGGGGTGTCAACTGATCTAGGTTTTATTTGTGATAGAAGACAGTACTAGTCATATAAACCTTGGTCACAGCAGCCATTTTGACATGAATAGCAGGTAAACACAGGTGTTACTAATCACATGACTTAATAAAAGGTTCCATTCCATTTAGCAGAGTCTTTCCAATGAGCCAGCATGAACAATAGCAGGAACCTGGAACAGAACCTTCATTAATGTCTTCAGTAACACCTGTGTTCACCTGCTATTTCATGTCAGTGGCTGCTCTGAAAAGCTCTATAAATTAATAACACGTGCTACAAGTATATATATTGAACTGCCAGAGTCGAAAATCAAGCATAGGTGAATGTCATTGGATATTTCATTGTGTTGTACTTTAGTTTGACATTGCAGTTTTCAAACTAGTGGCAGAGCCAAACTGAAACTGGGGAGACTGTCACACTTTAACTCAAATGCCACGCATACTGAATGCAGTGCTAACAATGTATCTTGTAAATACTTACAGCTGATCAGTTTAGTGAGTACATGGCAATATATTCCTTTAATTCAAGACTTGAAATTATGAGTATAAGTTTTCAAACTGAAAACTAACAATTGTAAGTTGAAACTGGATGAGCTGATTTCACAAAGTCAGTTTTTATAGTGCTGTGTTGTGAGTATGATGTTATATTTTACTTTGACACACAGTCTCTCATATGGTATAGCATGTGGTCATATAATTATTGTGTTATGCAAGTTTCAACAATCCCATGAGCCTATTTACCTTCTCCAACCTAAGCATTAGTTTGACCAGATATATTAAGGCAAGCATTTATTATCTCTCTCTCTCTCTCTCTCTCTCTCTCTCTCTCTCTCTCTCTCTCTCTCTCTCAGGGATCTTGACGGGAACCAGATTCAAACTATCAACTATTCCATTTTGAAGACCTGCAGTAAACTTGAAGTTCTGTGAGTATGAGACTTGATCGCTTCATAAAAACAACAATGCGTGAAATCACAATAGAGCTAGAGATCGCTTTCATGAGTTTCCATTTCCATTCCATGTCAGGGAGCCTATGAGATATACCAAAATAATAGACCAAAAATTATGGATTTTTGAAGTGAATAAATAGACTTGAGTTCAGTTTGCACATCAGATAGCACATCCATGAGGAAAATGAAAAGTCTCCCTTCATTAACCCATACTCATCAAATGTGTTTCTGTCACTATTTGGCCAATAATTTCTCTGCTAACATAAAGTTCTTTACTTCAAAACAGGTTTGCAGGTTTGCACTGCATGCAGGGTGCTCCTGCGTGCAGTGTTAGGAGCACTGTGGGAATTGGTAGCTGTATACTGAGACATTGTAAATGATGATGGAGGTTATATGAAATTCAATCTAAGGCCATCTGGAATGGACCTTGGTCTACATTCAGTGGTTTAACCGCCATTCATCATTTTTGACACTGATTCTGTCCTGTCTAGTTTACTGATGGACAACAGGATCAGAAGTGTCCCTGAAAACACCTTCCAGTCTCTGTGGAAACTGGCTGAGCTGTGAGTAGTGTGTCCATCTCAATCTGTTCACATAATCAAATAACTCCAGTTAGAAGGAGTTTTATTGAGTTTATTGAATTCTGAATTATAAGTCATTGATTAGAGTCTCTTAAGGCTTAAAAAAGTCTTAAAAACTCTTAAATCTAACTTGCCTCAAGCTGCAGAAACCCTGATTGGCCTAACTCAGATAAATTGTTTTCTTCTCTGCCTGCCAGGAAGATGCAAAATACAAAAATACTAAATTATATTATAGATTTATCTTTTCTCCATTTTTGACTCTTTTTTGAGTAATTTTAAAATTGGAGGCCTCCTCTGATAAGTAAATACATAAAACCTGAACATGGAGCTGTTCGCCAGTCAGATTGATCACTGCTCTGCATGTGCCGTCTGTGGCGGGGTCGCGAGTCGGCTTCGCTTCATTTTAAAAGGTCACGAGCGAAAAAGTTTGAGAACCACTTCTTTAATCAAGCTGTTCACTGATCAAATAACTCAAAAGAAAACTCCAGCGTTTTGGGCAATGTCCTCTTTTGCCGACTTACCCAGACTGAGACAAGATGTTCAAAACCATTGTCACCTCTGTACATCCACTGTTTCATTCGCGGTGGTTAGCATTTCGTGTAAGCTTAGCATGAAGACTTGAAGTCTACAGGAGTCACTAGCCTAGCTCCATCAAAGTGATAAAATAAACCTTACAGCAACTCTGAAGCTGTCTTATTTACAAAATCTGTCTAGTTTGTGTGCAGAATTAGCGTCGCATCCCTCTCCCTCATCTTTCATGCTATTTCTCTTTGCTTAGGGATCTGTCCAGCAACAGGATCGAGGATCTGCCTAAAAACACCTTCAGGAGTCTCTCAAAGTCCCTCCTGAAACTGTGAGTAACACCAGAGAGAGAGGGGTCATTTATTATGAGAGGATGATGATACGCAACATGGGATTACCACATTTGAGGGTCAGATTGAAAACATTAAAAATGCCTTGGCAGGAAATAAATTTGGAAAATGTAATCCTTCTGAAATACTGTAGTTATCATATATAGAGAATAGATTTTGAACACACTTGATGCAAAGTTAGTTTTTCACACTGTTTTTCTTATTTTGGTGGGTCAGAACCTCTTGAATGGATGCATTTGATCTCACTCAGCTCCCATGTCAGCTGCTTTACACCAGACAGCTGAGGGCAGAGGTTTACATTAGGTTTTACAGCCTTCATCTCTTTCTCTTTGGTTTCTGCCACAAAGCTAAGTGGCTTGTCAAAGCTCCAGTTGCACGACTGAAACAATCACATCTCACTCAGAGGGACAGTGGCGATGTACTGAGACGCATACACACACCGATACACACAGTTACACAGAGAACATATCAGGCTAAACTCAGATAAATTGTTTTCCTCTTTGCCTGTCATGCCTGTACCAGCAGCAACTTGTTGTTGCAGTTCCTTGTCCCTTAAAGTAACATCACAAAAAATAGCCTGATTATATTACACGGAAAAGTGGTGTTTAATAGAATCTAATTTGTAAAACCAAGTTCATGTCCATTTGCATCTTTGATCAGACCGAAAACAAACAGCTCTGTTAAACCAAACACTCAAAGTTCAAACATCCAAAAAGCCAAACCAATACTGAAACAAATCTACACATGAAAGCCTTGGGGACATCCTTTGCCCTACAAGACCTCACAACAACTAGTTGTACATGACAAATGCACATGTGACAAATGTTCCCACTTAAACACGGGTCAGTTTGAGAATCAAGTCGAAACAAACCTTAAAAATTAGAGAAAAATTCTTCTCAATCGATTGATAGATTTGCAGCGATAGATCCTGGAATGCTTCTCGTAATTATAAACAGGATTATGTACATAGATCAATTTCGGGTTCATTCATTTCTATTATCCTTCAAAATAAGCAGGTCTTTACAAGTCTTTGCACAGAATGAGCCTCCCTAGATCTAATCAACAACCCTCACAGGTTGTCACATAGTAAATGTCAGCAGTTTAAGTGGACATAAGTGCTTAATTGACTGATCAGTATCAATATCACCCGCTTGATGTTGTTCATGTCTCAGCCAGCCTGTCACTCATTTCTTAATTGGTTTGATTGGCAAGCTGTGGTTTGAACTAATTAGAATTCAGTAGTAATTTGCTGTAATTTTGAAGTGACTTGAGGCGTAAGAGGTTGCCTGAATGCAATGCCATCAGTTTGGCCAAATAAAATTAAAGTGTTATCTCAGTTCTGGGTATTGAATGCAGACCTTGTCAAAAACACACAGAATCACACAGAAGTCACATTCTGCCCCGCAGCTGCCTGAGAGCTGTCTTGTAAGAGCTTCAGTGTATGTATAGAATAAACCCAGACCCACACAGTTTTCTGGATAAATCCCCAGCATGCGTCCTTATCTCGACTCTGAATCAGAACCAGAGAGCAGTCATCTACAGTTGGTTCATTTCAAGGCTTCATCGGGTTTCTCATCATTGACCTCTTGTCTGTTGCAGAAATATCTCCCACAACCCCCTTGTCCGCATTCACCCTGGCCATTTTAGCCACCTGACCCATCTACAGTCTCTGTAAGTACACACACACACACAAACACACACACACAAAAGAAAACCTCTGTAGGAGGCACATAAAACATACTTGGCTGAACCCATCATGAAATAAAAGCCGGTCCAGAGGAAAAAAAAAAGAAGTGAATGGTTGTATTTAAGAGACGTTTCAGCAGAGCGATCCTCTGTGTGGCAACCCACTTATCTTTTTGTTTGATTTTATGAAACAAAAACCATGATATAACAGAATGAATCATTCTTGATGACAGGTGGCTCTGCTCCGTCTTCACCAGGCTTCTTCTCTTGTTCTTTTCTATTGCTATTTCTATTTCTACTGCACCTCATGTCTTTGACCTCTTCATCATGCTGCATCACTCAGTTAAAATCGATTTGGCTTTTGGGGTGCAGGGGTGCAGTAGCCTGAGTATGTGTGTGTGTGTGTGTGGGTGGTCATCTCCACCAACTTTAGTGACCAAAATAAGACACAACCTAGGTAAGCGGTGCCGTTGACCTGATCTGAGCAGGCGGGCACAAATTGCACACACACACACACACACACACACACAAGCACACAAACAAAATGATTGCTGCAGCCTCTTTGTTGATGAACTGTGCTCTGTTCTCTGCAGTGCGCTGGAGGGAATTGAGATCCCAGATATTCAGATTAAGATGTTTCTGCATAATGGGAACCTCTCCCACATGTATGTATTGTTCTACACAAGTGACATCACATTCATCACAAGCACTTGTCATCACTTATCTCCACCACATTGTTAATTTCCCTACTCCATCTCTCTTCCTTGTTTCTCTTCCTGCCCTCTCTTCCCCTCTTCTTCTTCTTTTCCAGCTACTTTAAGAAGTTCAAGTATTGCTCCTACGCACCCCACGTCAGGTCCTGTAAGCCCAACACGGACGGGATCTCTTCCTTTGAGGACCTGCTGGCTAACATAGTGCTGCGCGTGTCCGTCTGGGTCATGGCCTTCATTACCTGCTTCGGCAACCTCTTCGTCATTGGCATGAGATCAGTGATCCGGGCTGAGAACAACCTGCATGCCGCCTCTATCAAAGTCCTCTGCTGTTAGTCGCTACACACTAAACTAAACTACACACCATATACTCTCAGAAAATAAAGGTAACATTAAGTAGAAATACATAAATACTAGAATAAATGTACAATATAAGGCACTGGTTCTTAAAGGAAATACACTGCATGTCTGAAATACTAATACTGGTAATGAATCATTAACTTAGGCATCTGTCCATATATAAAAGGTGTGTTTGAGGTACACTGGAGAGATCTATAGCCTGCACACATAAGTTAATATATAGAACCAGTGCAAGAGACAAATCCTTTATGCAGTCTTCAAGTTTACATATTAACATAACTCCATCTGCTCTCAATATCTGTACAATAATACCAAATCTTAACAGAAGAATTCTTTCATAACTCATCCTGAGGCTTTTAGTTTGAAGTAACTTCATTAATTAATCTACAATATAAAAAGCCTAATTCAACTAAATGCATATTTAATCAAGAAAATGTACAATACAAACAAACAAACAATACATTTTGTTGTAAATGGCACCCTCAGAATGATGAGAATGTCAACACAAGCCAAACAGGAGCAAGATCTTACAATTACAAACTAGTTCATTCATCAAATCGTCTCACTTCATACAGTTTGCACAATCAGTTAATTAAAATGCTTAATTTATGGCAACTGATCTACACAACTACTGAGGCAAATTATTCCGCACTAATTTTATGTTTCAATTTACTTTGCAATCACTGCCACAATGCTTTATTTTTCAGCATGAGTGAGTGCTGAGCCTGGTATTATATATACAAGAGCACAGTCAAGACCTCTATCTCAGAACAAGTCAGCTAAGCTTCTAAAAGTGAAATATACCCTTGGCTCACTCTGGCTCTGCATCATTCTTACATGCTTGGCTGTGACAGATACCTTGTCTCGGGGATTGGGAGCTGCAGTAGAGATTACCCCCAAAAAAGACTGGGAGAGAGAGAGAGAGAAGGGGACGGCATGTGACAGAGGTCCTGGCTCAGATTTGCACCGAGGACACCATGTTTCCCTGCTCCTCAGCCCCCCTGAACCACAAGGATGCCTGAGTTCATGACCTTTGAAGTGAAGCTAATCTGCAGAGAAAGCCCGTCCGGTGCAAATAAACAGCCAAAGATTTAGACAGAAGAACGGGCAGAACACTGCTTTCGTCCTGCCAGCATCCCTCCGTTCACTCAGCACAGACTTTAGTATCATAACACAGACCAGCCATGTGTCTTCTGCTCCACTGCCTCCCTTTGCACAGAACCAGAGACCCAGAACTGAGTCGATCCAATGTGAAATAACTTGCACAAAAAATGCTGACATTCTTTTTTTCTTTGATATTTCCTCTCATTCAGAACGTTCCTTCCCACTTCCTTGAATCTGAGTAGAGCAGAAGAAGTAAAAAAGATGTTGAAACTTCAAAACACCAAAATTCGGGATTACCGCTGCCCGACATCAAGTACAGCTGATTCACCTACTGTCACTATTCAAACAGACACACACACATGCACAGGAAGGGATTGTGGCTAGCTGTGTATGTGTGTGTGTGTGTGTTCCTCACTGTTTGGACCATAACTCGTGTGTCTCTATCTCATATCTCCTAGGTGCAGACTGCCTCATGGGTGTGTATCTTTTCTTCGTTGGTGTGTTTGATGTTAAATTCCGTGGGCAATACAACCGGAACGCCCTGCTCTGGATGGAGAGCGTAGAGTGTCGGACTATCGGATTCCTTGCCATGCTCTCCTCGGAGGTAATATTCATACACACACACACACACACATACACACAGACACGCGTGCATGCACAGACATAGTGCTACTCCATTCTGTAAAATGCATTTGGTTTTAGAGGCCTTTTAGATGCCTACAAGCACTCAAACACTCAAAATACCCCAGTGAGACCTCAGAGTCATACAACGTGTTTCCTGCTGAGCCCTGATGAAGATTCATGATGTTTTCTCAGGTGTCTGTTCTCCTCCTGACCTACCTGACTCTGGAGAAGTTCCTGGTCATCGTCTTTCCCTTCAACAACCTGCGTCCAGGCAAACTTCAGACTGTGGTGAGGCATGCGACCTACAGATCGTGTCACTCAGACGCATCTACATCACTTGCAGCCACTTTGCCTGCAGCAGAAGATTTGAGTTACCTGGTTGGACAAGTAGCATCACCCAAAAGTCCACTGGCAGCCCGCTTTTCTGCAAAAAGGAACTTCAGATACCATTACTTAATTTCCCCACAGGGATCAATAAAGTATTCTGATTCTGATTTAGCCCATCGGTTCTCAAACCAGTTACTGACCCTGACCCAAGGAACAATTTAGGGCCAGCTGTTTGAATAAATGAACAGTTAGCCAGGTTAAGTTTATTTATACACGCCTTTGTCACAAGCATCAGAATAAAGTTTTACGGTTTAGGCCAAACTCAAATTTCTTCATATTTCTGGAGCAGAGTGTGTAATATCTGTGTGTTTCATTGATGTAATTGGATTCCTGCTCCCAGGGTTTACACAACACACAGGAAGTCTGTGGTGCCAATATATTGCAGCTTCAGTGAAAATTCAGTTCTGATTAAATGTCTGGGTGGTGATTTGCTCTGGCAGAAGAGCCTTGTCCTCTGAGATTTCAGCGCTCTGACAAGCCATCAGCCGGTGCACTCAGACTCAAACATGGTGTGAACTTGCTCTGCTGTGATTTAGCCAAATTTAGGATTGCATAAATTATACAGCAGAGTAAATCTTACAGTTAACAGTCTAATGTGTGGAGGTCTTGGCTTTGAGTCAAACAAGGATTGATAGCCCCAGCAGTGTGCATTATTGTGAAATAAATGGATCCTTAGTTATGTCTTCTGCATAATAAATGACAGAAGAATTTTCAGGTGCTTATCTACAGTAGAATAAACTAGAGGAGTGGTTTTATGCAGTTCAGTGGCAGCCAAGAAAACTGACGGATGGAGGTCTGATTTCTAGTTGAGCAATCCGTGCTAAAAAAAAGAGACAAAAAAAAGCAATCACATACATAGTTAGTCATATACAATAAGGTGCTTTGGATGAAAACATTCAATATCTTAAATGTTGTGTTGCTAAACATAATGATTGCATAAAGATTACAAAAGAGGAGGCTCAAGTGGCAGTCAACAATAAATTTATTGGAGGAAAGAGTGGGAAAAAGTGTTTAGACAGTATAGTCTTAGAGGAAGCAATACATTCAGCCTTCCTGACATGTACAGGCAGATTGTGCCAAAACAGAGGGAGTCTGTGCTCTTTGAGAAAACTCTGCCACCTACTGTTTGCTTTCTCAGAGACTTCAGATGGGGCCAGAGTGACTTGTCCTGCCAGTCTTAGCTTCAATGAGAATGGCAGTGTGGCTAATGATAAAAAGTCATCATTTTTCTTTGTTGCATTTGAAGAGCCCACTATCACAAGCCCTGACACAGACTTGTTCTTGTCATCCCACTCCAGGTTATCCTGGCCTCTATCTGGCTGCTGGGGGCTGTTATTGCTGCTGTGCCCCTCATGAATGAGGACCTGTTTGGAAACTACTATGGCCGCAATGGGGTCTGCTTCCCCCTGCACTCCGACAGGCAAGAGAAACCCACCGCCAAAGGATATTCCACGGGAATTTTTCTGGGTAAATTGAAAAGAAAGTGTTCAGTAAGAGATGTAGGGGGCAAGATTGCAGGTGCAAAATTCAGGAGGAGCTCCACAAAACAGCAAGCATCACCAAAGTGTACAGCAGTTGTCTACATACAGCATACAGCATTCAGGCATATGAATAGAAAGACTATTCTGACAAGGAGAAATCCTTTTATACTAATGATATTATGAAATAGTCATCATTCGAAGCTGAGAAACTATTCTGCACACTGAGATAAAAAGCTCAGAGATGAAGTTCATTGCTATTTCTTTCCATTCCAATAAATCATGCTTGTGCTCATTATGGGGACAGACAGCGAGATAAATAATCTTTATATTTGAAATGACATACTTCATAATATGACAACAATAGTTATATGGCACCTACTTTACAATAAAATGAAAAACAGTAACACACCAAATAAAATAAATGAAAGAACAAAATAAAAGTCAAAAAGAACAAAACAAACCTCAAAGCGAGCTGTGGAAGTTTAGTCAACAGAGGGAACTGAAGCACTGCAGCACAGAAAGCACCGCACTGCATGAGGCTTTGGTAAAATGTGATGCAAAGAGAAAAAAAAACACATTAAAATGCTAAACAGGCTGTTTTTTTTAAGAGGGATTGAAAAAAAGACAGTAATGATAAGAACAATCCTGCGTGTAATGTGTGCAGGACTCAGGGGTGTACTGCAGAATTCAGCGTCGCACTCATTTTGTTTCCGTTTTCAAAGCCTCATGAGTCTTCTGATCCCATTTTGAAGTGGCTGTGTTGCACAAAGCGACTGTGTGCCAACCAGTGACAACAGCACGGCACATCAGAAAATTACCTGGTACACACCAGGGCTCCATCAGCAATTCGTGGTTGGTCTGGCGGCATATTACTCCGTGTTCTCACCGAGGAACAGATGATTAGAAGTCTGGCAACAGTGATGAATGAATTACTTTAATGAAATACTTTTCCTATTTCTTTCTCCAAGGACGCCCGTAGTGACATCATTAGGAGGTCATGATGATATTTCTATGAATCAATTCATGAGGTGCCTTGTTGGTGCCTTTTAATGACTCTGTTTGATTCTGTGTGTGTGTGTGTGTGTGTGTGTGTGTGTGTGTGACCACTAACCAAGGGTGCACATCTGAGGGTGAGCAAATGTACAGTATTTGCCTTCCTTGCATGTGTCTACTATGTGCCTTTATATGTATGTACAGTTTGTATGTCTCTTCAGGTTTGAACTTGCTGGCGTTCCTGGTGATTGTCTTCTCCTACTCTAGTATGTTCTACTCCATCTATAAGACCGGCATCAATGCCACAGACCTGAGGAGCAGACTGCACAGAGACGTGGCCGTGGCCAACAGGTTTTTCTTCATCGTGTTCTCTGATGCCCTCTGCTGGATTCCAATATTTTTGGTTAAAGTCCTCTCACTGTTGGAGTTTGAGATACCCGGTGAGACACAAAACAACAGGCCTGCTGCAGACATGCTGCATACAAGTGCATGTACATTTAAAAAATGTAATTAATATGTATTGTGCCAACTCACTATGAGCTTGCAAATTTTTTATTACATGAATGTGTCTCTTAAAGGCCCCCTGCAGTGATTTCATGACCTCGGTTGTTTTCAAAACTCTTTCTGAGACAGTTGATTTCAGAAAGTCATTCATGATTATCTCTCCAGTCACAGAGTCTCACATTCGCGGTCTGGACTGGTTGTGCCAGCTGTCTGTAATTAGTTGTTACTCCTATTTTACCGTTTAAACTAATGATTTACTTGCAAGGCCTGTTTGAAATTACTGGGTGTGCTTACCTGCAGCACATGTAAGACTCATTTTGACTGCGAGTGTTATAGGTGAAGATAATCATACATCACTAAACTGTGAAAGGAAGAGTTATGTAAATGACTGGGGTCATGAAATCACTGGGTCAAAGGTTCCTGTGTGGAGTGGGGTCCTGGGACCACCAGGCATCCTTGAGAAGGTTTCAGCATCTCCCCAGCAAAATGAGGTTTAGCAAAATAAAAGGATAATTCTTGCTTCAAACACATCAGCACTATTTAAGATCTTGGGCTGGTGATTTGCATTCTGTTTCTGGTGCTGTTTTGTTGTTTGATGTTGTATTTTTGTTGTTCTGCTATAGTTAGCCAAAAGTGAATCCACTGATGTCACTGAGATATTCTCAGCACAGCTGCAGTGGTGTTTGATAGGAAGAAAAATTCAAGAATCTAAAACAGAAGTGTTAACCGTAAGGTTTCAGCACCAGCCCCTAAAAATAAATCAGCAAGAGCTTCTTTGTGGACTCAGCAATTTGCAGCGATGTTAAACAAACACACAGGGAGAAACGCAGCACAGCAGAGGAAGCACACATTTCTTTATCTCATTAAGATCCATTGTAGCTGCAGCTGTTCTCTATGTGCAGTACCAAGGGAAAAACAGAATTACACCCCACAAACAACAAAACAGATACACAATTTAAGTCATCTATCCCTCCTTTTAAACAGTGTTAAAGTGTTTTAGGGTGGAATTTTTCTTTAAAGACAAGAATGACGATTGTGTTCAAAAAGTTCCCACCTCCTGTTTTTATCTCCATACCCACAGTATAGATAATTATTTAAGACATTAATTCATAAACATAGTTATATCTAACAACAAAAATATTGTCAGTTGGAGGCCTCTGGGACATATTGGATCAGACAGGGGTCCAAGGGTCTAATGCACATTTATTTAAGGGTCTTAACCTTAAAAAAGCTGACTCTGGCTCATATGTAGAGTCTGCTGATGTAGCATGAACACACACATCTACTGAACAGGATCACTGACAGCCATGTCCTCCTGCTCTCCCTCAGGCACCATCTCGAGCTGGGTAGTCATCTTCATCCTTCCCATCAACAGCGCACTGAACCCCATCCTGTACACCCTGACCACCAGCTTCTTCAGAGAGCAGGTGGAGCTCTTACTGTGTCGCTGGCAGAGGAGACACACACTGAAAAAAGACCGCAAAAGCCCCACCTCCTCCTCCATCTTCGCGGAGAGCTCGCGGGCGCCGTGCTACCAGCCGCCAGCCTACCTCACGGGCGTGTCGCTGACTGGCACAGACCCTCGCTACGGCTGAGGGAAGCGTGAACTTCCCATGGTGTTTCTTAAACTACAGGTTGGAGGCCTGAGATTGTCTATATAAGCCCATTTCTTTTGGGCTCCCATGTGTCAGCAGCGTCACATAGTTGAATGAGACGGGGCGGCAAGTGAAACAAGCTGAACAACCTCTGAGCTATATTACATCATCGCCTCACGTGCTCCCATCTAACCGCCACCGTTGTAAAAACTACAAAAAACACAATTAAACAGGAAAGACAGGATCAAAGATGGAGATGAACACAAAGTGCCATCCCTTCAGCTTACCTATGTACTGCTGTGTACTTCATGAACATTTTGACACTGATCCAGGTGACAATAGGAATGTCAAAGAGGAGAAGACAATGTGATGGATGAAAAAATCTTAATCTCCCTTCCTGCCCAAGAGAGATCACAATGGATATAAAATGACCTCAGAATGCATGTATACCATGTATTTTAAGAATTACCAAATAAACCTAGCCAAATGGATTTCTGAAGTAGGTAGGAGAAGTCAAGCGAGCAGTACTCACAGTGCTTTTCATACACTCCCACATGACAAGTCTTACCGCTGTGACCCCTCGCTCAGCAGCCAAATCTGTCCTTCCATCTGGCTGGAATTCTTTTCTAAAGCATGAAATGCATCAGACCTTGAGCTGAGACGTGGGTGAGAGGACAACAAATGGTTCAACTTTTCAGTCTATCTTAGGTCGTTTATGATCAACATAAGGAATTTCCCTGTATAGATTGCAACACTCAAATATGAAGAAAACTGAAAGCGAGAGACTTGGCTATAGATGATTACTGAATGTCACGTGTCAGTTACATGTAGCAGCAGCAGCTATCCTCCTGTTTCCCTTGAACTATGGATTGATGCCCATTTTTTGCCAGATTTCCATGTTTTGTTAAGATATGGGGAATGAAATCTGTAATTTTCCTGCTACTGTCTTAAACAGGTCACTTTACACACTCCATCTGCATGCATGTGCTCTGACTAACGATGAACCTGAACCGATATTCTGCAGTATATACCCTGATACTGTTAAATTACACAGTTTTGTTCAAAGCTCCTTATTTATATATGACTAATGCGGGCTGGATTAAGCTGTCTGGTTTTAGCATTCCACATGTCTTCTAATTCTCTCATCAGTGCACGAACAATTCATTTCATTCATTGTGTTTGACAGATGGCAAAATTTGGTACTTAATTATTTTATTATTATTTTTTGTAATTTTGCTGTTTTTTGATAGTTGCTTCAAGTTAATGACAGTCATCTAGAAGAGAATCAGAGGGGGTGGAGACAGTACTTAAGGTTTTGTGATCATGTGCATTTTTGTAAACTATATCATATTCTATGAGTGGAACCCCCACCAAGATCAGGACTGTTGTCATTAAATGTAAATAGCGAGGTTTATCTTTGTTGCACTCGACTTGGTACGGGTCAGTTCATTGTTCTGTGTACGTTTGTTTATGTTATCTTACAGAATTTGTCTGGCAGTGCCATGACTACACCACCGTTGTTTGTGTATATCATCGTATTCATTGGAGTATTGCCAATGAATGTTGACAATGAATTTCATGCTTCTTGGTATCCCCACTCCCCCCTCTGGTGAAGACCGATTTGAGAGGCATAATAAATATAATATAATAAAAAAGAAGTCAAGAACAAGCTAGAGGTCCTCACAATTTTTTTTCCTTGTTGTGTGAGCTAAAAGCTGTAGTATGCATTACCTGTAACCAATGAACAGAACAAAACAAGCAAATTTGGCTGTTTGGGTATGTATTTACAAAGCAGTGAGGCAGCAACAGCAAAACAAGAATAATATGAACACACACACACACACACACACACACACATACACAGACACCCATCCATCCACCCACCAACCCACCCACACACACACATACACAGAAGACAAAATGTAACAAGTATGAAATATATTTTTTAACCCACTCACTGAAAAAAGATTTAACTTGAAAGATCCCTGTTAGGAAACTGGGCCATTGAAGCAACAATCGAACAAGAAACAATTGAAAGATACAACAAAGAAAAAAACAAAATTAATAGAAAAATAGCAAATGACAATTTTAACACGAGGATGGAAAAGTAAAGTAAAAAATGTATGAATGGAAAGGTATGGATTAGAACAGTTGAAGGGTGTGCAAAACAACACCAGCAATAGTGGTTAACCTCACTGAGATAAAGTGAAAAAATATAGTATATACATAGGCTGACCAAAAATATGAAATGTGTAGATCATGAAATGTGACAAAAACATAAATATTAACAAAAGAAAAACTGGTATTAAGATAAACATTCTAAGAAATTACATCATAAACAGTAGGCTGTGTGCAAAAATATGACATAATAGTGTATCCAGAAGTAGCTGCCTTCTTTCATTGTCTCATTCCTACAGCAGTCAGTGGTAAACTTACCTGTGACATACTACAAAGTGTCTTTTCAGTTTCCCTTCAGCTGTTTAATTACTTCATTGGCTTAACACCTGCGGCACTCAGCATCCTTCCGTGGCAGGTGTCCTACCCTTGGACCAAGGTGCGCCCTTAGCGACAGGTTGACGGACCGAACCGCCAACCAATAGCCAATGTCCCTTGCCTCAGTTTCCAGAAGATCGGCGCCTGATTGGTTGCTAAGGGCGGGTCCCTGTCATCCCGAGCCGTAGTGCTGTCAGCCGAAGAGGCACGACTGCTGGAGGAGAGACGAGACGGATTGATGAAAACAAGACAGTAGCCACATAAACAAAGCATCCGCGCCTTGAAATGATTTTGTAAACACCGAGGTCGACGCGGAAAAGGTACGGTGCATTTAAATGTGACATTAGTTCAATGTTCGGTGGTGTTTCTTGGTCTTGGGTTGATTACAAAGGCAAACCGGCAGTGTCTCCTATTTTTCTCCATATAACTATCACAGGGGCTTCTACTAGCTCGTTGGCTACTGAGTTAGCCATGGCTGGTTATACTGGTCGACACCCATTATTATAGAAACGGTAACGTTAACCTCACACGCTGAGCCTCCTTGGTTGGTACCATTCATACCATGAACAAAGCCGCGGTGCTTTGTAGCCACACAGCAGCAGATTAGCAGAGCAACAGCTTCTGTTAACGACGTTGATGGTAAATAGACTCACCAGACTCGTGATGGCGATGGATGATAATGTGCTAAACTGCCCGCTGGGAGCCAGCTAGCTTACAAGAATGCAATATCAGTTACGTTACCATGACTACTCACTCATAGAGCTTGTGACCGTAACTAAAAATATTGTAGATAGCGCCGTAACATAGCAAACAAATATGCTTCTGAATTTGTACATCTGTCTGGTACAGTTAGTGTGAGCCATGGTGTGAGCTTTTCGATTACTTTTCCCTGACTTGCCTATGCAACATATTTGTTGATGTCTGGGTATGTAAACAGCTATGTTTAGTGGCATAAAACCCAGATTTTCCAGTTGTGTTATGTACTTCAGATTGTGTCTGGTCCAATGGCGCGCATCATCCCGCATGAGTCGCTGTGCACTCACAGTAACTCAGATGCTTAGGATTCAGGTTGGATATTTTTTGAGTGAACCCGTATTTTACCATGTATTATTTACTGAATCACTCATATTCAAGCACTGCCAGGCAACACACTATTCAGGGCTCCTTCATTTTTTTTACCTTTGAGAAACTTGACATTGTTAATACTTTACTAGCTAGATTTTTTTATTTTTAATTTTTTAACCTCTGATTATTAACCCATCATAATGGCCCGCACACTTCACACACTTTAGGGAGTTTGCTGTCCAGGGTGATTGTCCTCCCTTAGCCCTTGTCCTCCTCCACAACTCCCCAATAGCTTCATGCAATACGCCCCATCCCTGCTCATAGTACTATTTTAAGCCCACTCCTCCTTATTCCTCCTCCTCCTTCCTCCTCCTCCCCCATGACTCAGTCAGACTCCCTCTCCATCTCTCCAGCTGTTTGGCACAGCCAGTCTAAAACGGCGACCCAGTTAACTCCATTGTTCTGCGTCTGGACCTTTACGCTACAAGTAACACACACATACACTTAGCATGTCATTGTGTGTGACCCACACTTGGTTTCGCCTTCTGCACACTTCTGTCTGTGCGTTTTCCCCATTTCCATATCCTAATAAAAATGCAAGTGTGTGACATTTCTCCCTCCTTCACTGTACTAGCCTAATTTCTGACATTTTCTAGTGAATCATTATGCATGAAACCTTAAGTGTTGTAGACAAGTAGATACAGGCCTGCAGGGTTTTGTCCCAGAAAAGCTGTCATTTTTGGTGGTGACTGCTTTTGAAGGACACCTGCTATGAGATCATGGGCTGATTTAGATAGAGGGATTCATTAAATATTTAATTACGCCCTTTATTAATGAAGTGTTAAGAGTTTTAAAAACAGGGGCTGTATTAGGATTCTGTACTGGACTGAGACGTATTAGCTCAGGTGACGCGTCCTTTCTGTTATGCTGTTGCTGTTGTACATAATTCTGTTATCTAATTTAATGTTAAAAAGCTTAGAAACAAATTATGGAATATGTGGCAAGCAGAAAACTATACTTTATCAGACTTATTGTATTGTACTGTAGTATGGTGCAGTTCAGTGCAATTTAATATGATATTGCATTTATTAGCAGATATACTTTTCAAAATCAAAGTACTTGCTTAAGATTGTTGTGATATTAACTTTATCCATATCACTCCGCCCCATATACTTGTTTGTATACGTACTTGTATACGTACTTGTATACGTGTTACAGTGTCTATCATCTTAAAGTCAAGCATGCTGTCTTTGTCGGTCCACGTTTGACAGTCTTGAACTTTTCAGAACGACTAAAAGAATGCATCACATGACTGTGAACCAGTGCTTTCAACTGCGAGAGGCAGGGACCTTGAACGCTGACAGACACACTGAAAGAAGCACACATGGAACCTGTTTTTCTTTTCTACTCGCAGTCAACACGAGTTAACAAGAGCCGGACAGAAGCGTCCATGCATATCTGATGAAATAAATAGTGACAGGGCATCAATCTTTGCCTGAAAACCCATTTACTGTACCAGTGCGTGTTCAAATACCAGTTCCACTCCAGTCTTTGTACTGTATGTGGTAAAGATCATTCAACTGTGTAATCCAGGATGTAATGGTCATAATGCCCATTTAAACTTCAATAAAGGTAGTTGTCAGTGTGTGTCAGGGTTCAGCTTCCCTGTCTATTTCTATTTTAGTGGTTGCTTCCTGATGTATGCTATCCACACTGATAATAGAGGGCTCTATGGGGCTTCATCCATCATCATGGAATAGAAAAGAACTTTATTTTGACCTCCCACACTCCCAACTGGTGAGCCTCCATTAACTAGTGAACCCACTCATGGAAACATCCGTCCCTCTCCGCTCTCACCGTTTCCATAGATACCACCAGGCATCTCAGGTCCAACACTCACTCCCACTGGCTTACATAACCCGATGAATCTGTCAGACACGCACACGTCAACACACATGGATACACACACCATAACACGCTGCCCCACTCCCTCTCTAACTTTGCCTCAGGTGCTGTTGCATCAGAGATTAATGTTTATTTTATGGGCGAGCTCTTCTCCTGAATATCACTTTGTTTCAGCTTGACATGATGACATAGCATTGAAGAAATTTATTTGACCTCTTTGATCCTATGTGTGGTGTGGTCAGGGAATGTTGCCTTTTTTTTTAAACTTCTGTTAAATTTAATGTAGCTCTGAGGCTGTTTGCTGTTGCGTTTAGCTGACACATCATAGACCCCAAAGCTACAGTGGTATTATATAACACTGTTCTCTATGAGTATAGAAAGGCTTTCAGTGTAACTACCCCTTAGGCATGTGTATGTTTGCTTGTTTCTGAACCAGTGTGCACGGTAATGCTTACTGTAAACATATTTTGTTAACTCTATTCCTCCGATACAAAATCCACAATAACTGACAGGCTATCATGTGTCCTTATTTTCAAAGTAAGTTTTTCTCATCTTTGCATTCTCCCTGTAAAGTCATTTATTTACAGGGTATTCTCACAAATGGCACCTGGAATCAGTAAATCAGAGAGCTGATATTTGTCTCCTCAGTAATATTCCCACCTCCAGAGAGTCAGTGGACTCTTCAGTTTGTTATGATCACATAGAATCTTTTTCTCTTCGGCAGTGCACCTTTATTGTGTATGTATGCCTACATTCATCAGGCATGCATAAGTAAGGTCAGCAAGACCAAAATGTTACAGCAATAAATTGTTGGGAGCTTTAATTTTCAGTGTACAGATTTCCTTCTGTTGTACCTGCTCTTTATGTCCTGCAAGTGATCTCAAATTGTATTTAATGTGCACACCAGCTCCTCTTTCTTTGTTTCATTCTGGAAGGCTCTGGACCGAGCCCCCATAACAGCAAGCATCCGCCCTGCTGAGGTGACCTTGAGCAAGACAGAGAAAATCTGCCAGCTCCAGGGTTGGTGTCAAGGATCAGACTCTGTGCCCTGTCCTCCTTGTTGAGGGGGGCAAGAAAAATATGAATTTCTTTATGAAGCATTACAAAATGATTGTCAAAAAAAAAAAACTAGATCTGGAAATATCCTCGAAACTGACTTCCTGGAAAAAGAGGGCCAAGTGTGACTGACTGCATGAGCTGCATTAGCTTTTCTCTCATGGGCTCAAGGGGGCGCCATTGTAGAGCCAGTCTGTGGGTTTGAGTGGAGAAGGCATAAACAAAGGTGGAGGTGGACAGGCAACTGGCATTGCTCCAAAACAAAGAGCTGGCATCACAAGCAGCTCACTGGCCTGACCCTGTGTTTTTTCTGTTGCTCCTTATTATTGTTACTGCCACTATTGTCAATAGCGATAGTAGTGATAGTGGTAGTAGTCATCATAATAGTTGCATTAGTAGTGGCATTGTTGTAGTTAAATAAACTAAATAAAGCACTACTAAGATATTGAGCTAAATGTGAAAGACAAAATTTCAAAAAGACTTAAGTGTTGTTTATTTGAATTAAATGACACTTACAGTCCGTTTCATTGTGGACTGTTTTTCTGTTTTCTGGCAGCATGCCTGCTGAGTATGATGATGGAAGTCTATTCAGCTCCAGCATAGAGCTTTTGTATGGGTTTACAATAGTCCAAAGACCTGCCAGATTTCTTTCAGTATAATAGAAGTGCACGGCCAATATTGCCACTACTTTTTGTACATTTCTGTCAAAATGTAAACTTATGCTCATACTTGATCACATGTATCACATGTATTGTGAATCTATCTAGAGCTGCAAGTGACTACTAATATTTGCTGATACACAACTGCAATGTTTGTTACAAGGACTTGATTGTTTTTGTATGGCAATGGTAGGATTAATATGACAATTCATCTCAGCGAATTTATGAACTTGCTGGAAGTAAACTTGTTTATGCCCAGCTGTCCTGTTAGACCGGGTTGGTGTGCATCTGGAGCGGTCCGGGCAACAGTCAACATGACAACTGGTTTGATTGACAGGATAAATAGATTTTCCAGTTTAGGGGAAACCACAGAGGCGGTAAAATGATTAGTGAGAGGCTGATGATGAATGGAAAGGAGGGCCAAAACAAATCAAAGATCAAGTAACACGAGTGAAAAAGGGCACGGTACCCGCGGATCTGTATGCTGTACGCTTAACAATTGGTACAGTTGCCAAAAAAATATGGTGACGCATTCTTCATGGTAACTTTTTGGCACGGACGGCGCTTGTGTGGCAAAGAAAATAATTGAATGTTTCAAGAGAGGATGTGAGGCTGAGCCGAAGTGACGCCACTTTGTTGTTGGAATAATTTCATCTACAATACTGACCTCCATATCTCTGTCAGCTGTGTCACTGTGTCAGGGGGGTATTACTGTTTACCGGGGATGTGTGTTTTCGGCTTTGAAAAGGCTCCTGATTACAGTACACACACCTGCACTCGCTGTAGTATAGACACAGGCGGCTTATTTTCGTGTTGATAGGGGAGGAAGTGGAGTGAAAGTGGAATCCTGTCACGAGAGAAACAAAGAAACGAGACTGGCTGGATGATTCGAAAAGCGAGGGTTTGTGTAAAGAGCTGAATAGAGAGGGCAAGGAGGGCAGACATGACATGGCAGGACTTAGTGGGGCGTTGAGGCAGGGGACAAATCATGGTTAAGATGTTGTTTACCAAGAATTTCAGGCTAAAGACAGGGCATAACTCTGTGTCTGTCTATATTTCTGTGTTTATGTCTGTATTTGCTCGCCGTCCCCGTCAGCCGAATCACGCCTGTATCGTGGGCGGCGGGTAATGCAAAGCTCATAATTCACATCGAGGCTGATTCATGTGGAACATCTGTTTGCAGACCAGTGAAAACAGGCGAAAACACGCATGCCATATATCTGAAGTTCTGTCAAATCCAATATATCTTGACTGCAACCATGAACAGATGATGATGGAATCCACTGTTTTGTCTTCTGTCAAGCTGTTACTCACTTTTGTTATTGTCTTGTTTGCTTGACCTAATTACCATCGCCTGATGTGTTTATCTGCTGTGTGTCTGAACACAGCAGATCTCACCCCGTCCTGCACCCCGGATAATCCCATCCCTTCTTTTGGAGCTTTGTGGAGCTTTTTAGTTTATCTTTCTTTACTCTGTCATGTAAATTAGTTTTTTGATTGCTTTTAACTAATAAAACTATATTATGCACATTGAAGTGTGGTAGCAGTACTGCCAGCAGGATTGAAGAGCACGTTAATGCACACTTAACCTGTCTTAATTTGTCTTTCTTTCAAAAAAAAAATCAGATAGATAGATAGCAGATAGATTAAAATCTCGATGGTAGATGGGAATCAGGCAGCTTTAAGGATGGCAGCATGACACACAATCTGCTCTGCTATTGTAACACAGATTGATATGTTGTTGATTTGCTCATTGTCTTTTGTCCC